>JAPMLY010000121.1:82500-336491 GCA_026401115.1 Tetraselmis chui
AGAAAAAGGAGCGCAGGCCACCAAGCAAAAGGGAGAACAGAGGAAAAACCCAAGCCCGAGGAACAAACAGGATTGCCACAGCATCAGTAGCGGTAGTCCTTTACTCGGTCGTCACGGAACCTTGCGGTGATGTAAATATTTCAAATTTCTTACAAGAAAAGCAGTGGAAACCACCAATGAAAAGGGGAAAAGGAGGAAAACAAACGGCAATAAATTGGGGTATATAATGTAATGTAAATTGTGTTTATCTATATGTTGTCGTCAGATTGTTTTAGATATAGAGGTTTGCAAAACTTACTTACATATGTGATAGAACGCACACCTTAGCGGTAAAGCGTTTCTGTAAAAGCGTTGCGTCTTGCCCAGTCCTCGAGGTAGCCCTCGAGGACTGTGGAAACGCCTCGTGCAACGCCCCAAGCCTGCCTCCAGCAACAATAGCTAGCGACAACCCTTAAGCCGGTGCAACCCCCGAGCACGGGCACTCTCTGCTTTGCGCTCGCCCATCTTGCTCGAGTGACTGCAATCTCGACTCTCGTAGTCGAGCAAGGTGTCAGTTTACATCGTCTCATGCGCACTCGAACGTCACGAGACCAGGGACTGGATCCGGATCCTAAGGAGCCGCGAATCCACGAGACTACTCGGGTTCGGACTTGGTGTCGTGGGTCCGGACCCTAGAATCACAGGTAATCGCGGGGTCCGGACCCTAGAATCACAGGTAATCGCGGGGTCCGAACCCTAAATTCAATAGGTAATCGCGGGGTCCGAGCCCTAGGTTCAGTAGGTAATCGCGGGGTCCGAACCCTAGAATCACAGGTAATCGCGGGATCCGAACCCTAGGTTCAGTAGGTAATCGTTGGTTCCGGTACCAGTTATTGTAAGTAATCGTTGGCTCCGGTACCAGTTATTGTAAGTAATCGTTGGTTCCGGTACCAGTTATTGTAAGTAATCGTTGGATCCGGTATTCATCGTACTTTAATGGATCCGCGGTAATCGCGAGTACCTCATCCTCGCAAAACGATGTGGAATCGTGATACCCAATCAGTACTCACGATTCCGAGTATCTCACGATTCTGTGGTTGCCCGAAGTGACACGCTGTTTTTTGGGGAGGTATTTGGCAATGCAAATCTGCTGAGGTGTATGTCTAGGATTGGTTCAATAGCCATGATTGTTGTCATTCCGCAGCCTTGAATCGATTGTAGCCCACCCAAAGGCTATTTAAACGGTGCGTACGCGCTTGAAATCCACCATAATCTGCCCGTCCATATCCAATCCTTTCATAGTTAGCAACAATGGCGGGGCAAGCGGGAAGTAGTAGACCGTATAGATCAGGGAAGAGCTTATCATCGACGGCTATCCAACGCGCAGAAGAGGAGCTTGTTTGGAATTCAGATAGGGTGTTTAGGACACCTCAGTCAAAAACAGGTGCATATCCGTATAGTAATAAAGGGCAGTATCTAGTTAAGAAAATTGTTAGCCAAGGAAAAAGGTGTGGAATGTTGACGTATTAAGTTATGTGGGAAGGACTGCCGGAGGAAGCCGCCACTTCAGAAACCGAGGTCAACGTATGGCGTCAAGCCAATTGGTCCACCCTGCTGGAAGATTTTCACAACGAGCAAGAGAAACTTGAAGAGGTAAGCAAGAGTTCCCCCCCCCCCCTCTGCTCTGTCCTCACCCCCGAGTTAGTTGCGTTGTAATGTTCGGTAGCGCCGCATGGCGCCCCAGCCCCGCCTCCGCCCGCACATTTATGTCTGTTTATTTGCACTATCGAAGCCATATTGCGTTGTAGTTGAGCTTGTCGACACTTTGTTATCGTTGTTCTGTGATGCTTTTCTGTTCTTTGCTTTCCCACGTAAAAGGTTACTTTATCGTTAAGCATATTGTTGCACTGTGCGGGTCGGTAGCGCCGCATGGCGCCCCCTCCCCGCCTCCGCCCGCACTTTTACGTCTCTGTTTATGTGCTCTATCGAAGCCATAGTCGTAGCGTTGCAGTTGAGCTTGTCGACACTATGTTATCGCTGTTCTCTGATGCTTTTCTGTTCTTTGCTTTCCCACATAAAAGGTTACTTTGTCGTTAAGCATATTGTTGCACTGTGCTGTTCTGTAGCGCCGCATGGCGCCCACTCCCCGCCTCCGCCCGCACATTTATGTCTATGTTTATGTGCTCTGTCGAAGCCATAGTAATAGCGTTGCAGTTGAGCTTGTCGACACTATGCTATCGTTGTTTTGTGATGCTTTTCTGTTCTTTGCTTTCCCACATAAAAGGTTACTTTGTCGTTAAGCATATTGTTGCACATTGCTGTTCGGTAGCGCCGCATGGCGCCCACTCCCCGCCTCCGCCCGCACATTTACGTCTCTGTTTATGTGCTCTATCGAAGCCATAGTAGTAGCGTTGCAGTTGGGCTTGTCGACACTATGTTATCGTTGTTTTGTGATGCTTTTCTGTTCTTTGTGTTCTTTTCTGTTCTTTCGCTACAATTTCATGTTTCCATTACTAACTTTTGATTGGTGCATTGTGTTTCTGCAGGAGGCACGAAATCGAGAGGCGAATCGGATAAGCAGGAAGAGGAAGAACCGGCTGGAAGCTAAAGCCACTGTAACATCAAACGAGGTTGAAGAAAGCATCGAAGAAGATAACGAAGGCGATGAAGAGGTCATCGTGGATGACGACTTGGCGCCGCCGAAGAAGAAGATCTACAATGCTCAATGCTGGAATCATTTCCAGAAGCCAAAAAAGTTCCCCAATGGTGTCAAGTATGTCGTATGTAAGCTGTGTCCAAAGGAACTCAAGCTCAAGTACAGCGGAGGGACCTCTAATCTTATCAAACACCTCAGATGTCGGCATAAAGGTGAGTACATACAGGACTTGGCTACTGGTGAAAACATTCAAGTTGGGGATGTCTCTGTCCCCACCGTGATCAAGGCAGAGGTAAGTCATGTCCCATTGTGATTGTATAGTAGCATGTTATTGACTTAATGATAGCATGTTATTGACCTTTCATTCGTTGTTGACTCTATTCGTAGATTTCTGCGAAAAGGAAACAGTACCTTGACGAGTTGATAACAATTTGGGTGGTCAAGCGATGTCGGCCATTCGGGATCATGGAGTCGGACACAAAGCTCAAGGATGTGATGTCTGCTATTTAGGGAGGCGCATTTTGTATTTTGCTATTTTGTAATGCGTTGCATGGCGTCCTTGGCTCAAATGGTAATTACTGTTGGTTTTTGAATGTATGACTGCGTGTTGCCTTTAAAAATAACTAAGGTAATTAATTTTGCTTGTTTCAGTCACTTGTTGAAACAGGAGTCATGATGAACGGGTTGTTTCAAGACGGATTGAAGCCGTGCATATCTGGAGATATTTGGGGGGAGAATTATGTTTCATTGTTGGCGGTAATGGTGCATTGGATCGACGGATCGTGGCAACTTATGAAGCGCTTGGTGATTTGCGAGCCCTACGGAAAGGTTTCCCACACAGGTGAGAATATTTTGCAAACGACAAAGCGCAGACTTGCTGGAGTGAATGTGGGAGAGCTTATCGAAGCAGACGACTTGGAAGGCGTCGAAGCTGTGGACACTATGTATGAATCAATATTCAGTAAGGTAAGAGTTAGTTTAGATTTTGGCTTTTTGTTTTTGCTTGTTATGTATGTCTCTGAATGAAGATGGTTTGACGGTTGCCTAGGTGTGCGACAATGGAGCAAACATGAAGAAAGGATGGGGTGCATTGGATGGACATACCTGTGTTACTCATGGCATTCAGTTGTGTGTCAACAAGTTCGTGGAGGAGCCGCACATCAAGGATTGTTCCCGAGCAATGCAAGGTCAGAGTGCCGACTTTTCTAGGAGCACTTTGGGCGCTGCCAAGCTGTCGGAGATTCAAACTGGGATGGGTCTTCCCACAAGTAAGCCAAATACCAAGTCAGCCACTCGTTGGTTAGGCTTGTTTCCTCAGGCTGTGTGGTTTGTGCAGAACGCTGAAGCAATTACCGAGTATATGTTACAAGTAAGTACTGTCTTGCGGTGTTTTCATTGCATTATTGTTAAGTTGCATTACTGTTCATTTACTGAGATATTAATTCTATACTAGGTACCCAATGGTTGCGTTGCCAATGACGATGGGAAGGTGCATTCGGACTTCGCCATCAACACTGAGGATTGGGAGACTATTCGAGAGCTAGCTGCGATCCTGTGGCCAGTGGCTCAAGTTGTGAATTTGCTGCAGGGTGACTATGTTACCATATCACTTGTTTACCCTATGTTAGGCACTTTGTTAGAGCAGCTGTCATTACACAGGCCCGTTTCATTGCAAGATGAGCGGAGGGATGTGGACTTGTACACCATCGAAGCGGAGGACATGGAGCCTCATATGGCGGAGGCAAGGGAGAGTCTGCGTGCCGGAATCATTGAGCGTTTTTTCACAAACATAAGGGAGAACGATTACATCAAGATAGGGATTGCGACATTGCTGGACATTCGGTGAGTACCTTGTAATGGTTGTGTGTGCATGTGTTTGAATTTTGCACATTTGTTTCTATTATATACCTGATAAATATATTAAATGTTGATAAATAGATGTGATTCTATCTGAGCGTCCTTGTGTGTGTGTGTTTGCGTGTATATGCTTATGCATATTTGTATGAGTGCTTGCATGTGTGTGTGCGTGCTTGTATGCGCATGTACTTCTGCATGTGTGTTTGTGTGTGTTATGCATGTGTGTGTGTCTTATGGATGTGTTTGTGTTTATCTGCTTGTGTGTGTGTAGGCTTGTATGTGCATCTGCTTCTGAATGTGTGTGTATGTGTGTGTGGTGTTCGTTTGTGTACCTATTTTGTATGCTCTCTACGTGTTCCTGTGTGTGTGTGTGTGTGTATGCAAATTTACTTGTGCATTTGCTATGTTAACTAAAAATGTGAATTGTGCAGGTTTAAGAATCTGGACTTCAATGGCATTCGTCCCGACTTTGCGCCTACAATTTTGGCGGCTGCAAGAAGAGAATTTGCAGAGCAGTGGCGCACAGAGCCGGAAGAGAGCGAGGCAGAAGGCGGTGCTTATCCAAGCATGAATGCTGCAGAGCTTGGCAAGCAATTGATGTCGTCGAAGAGTAAGTCTTTCACTGCATTCCTTTCCGGGGATTTGACTGGGCGTGTGACGCCCTCTATAGCCAAGCACGTGGAAAAGGATGACTTAGAGCGTTACCTTGAGCTGCCCCAAGAAACGGACAAGGACATTTGTGTGTTGACATGGTGGAAAACACATGCAGCTCTGTACCCCGACTTGGCTTTAATGGCGCGGCAGTACTTATCTATGCCTGCTACCTCTGCTGCATGCGAGCGTTTGTTCAACAAAGCGGGGCGAATACATGACGCGTTCAAGAAGAACACCAAGGAAGATAGCCTAGAGGATGCCTTGTTAGTCTCATGTAATTGTTGAATTATGTATGCGCGACGAATATGGTTGTCACAAGTCTATATAAACTGTAAGAAATGGTTGTCTTAAACCTGTTTTCATCCATATTTTGTGCATTTAATGTTCATTTGGTGGACTCGCACTGGCCATGCGATATACCATTTGGCATTACTTGTCACATCATATGTGAAAAATGGTACTGCATCGGAATCTGTTTCCTTGTGATGGCAAGTGTCTTTTTTGAGCCGGAGGGCTATAAACTCACATACGTTGCTTGTGGCACTTGCCGGAGGGACCAAAAGCTTTGCTAAATTGTATGGGGTAGACTGTAAAGTACTAAATATGTTTGCAGCGGGCAGAAAGTATGGGAAGTGAATTGTACGTATCTACTGTATGGGATCCAAGCATAAGCAGGCGCATAGAACTAGTAGAGATGTAAAAATTCAATTTGCAGTACAAACTTCCCCCAAAATGCGCAATTTGGATCAATTTGCATGAGTACTTCGAGTACTTGTTGGAATCGCGAACCCAACGAATCCAACGGAACCAAAAAAATTAGAAGTACTCATGTACTCGGTTCCGGAATGAGAAACACATGTACTCGCTGGATCCGAACCCTAGAATCACAGGTAATTGCTGGATCCGGACCCTAGAATCACAGGTAATCGCGGGATCCGGACCCTAGAATCACAGGTTATCGCGGGGTCCGAACCCTAGAATCACAGGTAATCGCGGGGTCCGAACCCTAGGTTCAGTAGGTAATCGCGGGGTCCGAACCCTAGAATCACACGTAATCGCGGGGTCCGAACCCTAGAATCACAGGTAATCGCGGGGTCCGAACCCTAGAATCACAGGTAATCGCGGGATCCGGATCCCTTTTTTAGAGGTACTCACTAGTTCCGGATCCAAAAAAATCAAGTACTCATGGATCCGAACCCAACAAAAAAATGGCGGATCCAGTCCCTGCACGAGACACTTCCCAACGTTCTAGGTCGCCGTTTACCAACATGTAGCCTGACCAATCTACCTCCGCGCCCGGAGTCGACGCTTTACCTCATGTCAGTGAACAACGTAATTCCGAACATATTCAAATCGCAGTCTCGGCCCTCGAACTCCGGATTCCTTAGCAAATTCATGCGTCTAACACCGCCTTACTTGCAAAGCTTCAGCGTTTAACATCCCCACATGTGCCCACCAATCAACAGCAGTCCATTCCCCCTCATAACGCGACCTTTGCGATTGAGGGTGTTGAGGCGGCTCAAAAGCCACCTATCGACTTGTTGAACGACGATTCCGAGCTTTACAAGCCCGCGTTCGTCGACTTCTCCACATACGGAAAAGTCATCCTTGCCGGCCTGGAACGCCCCCTCCCGCGACATTGACGAACCCCGCCTCTGGACGCTGACGGACGACACGGCGCGTTTCCTTAACGACAAGAAATCTCAATCAGTGTACGACGCGTACCTCCATATTGGTTGCTATGCCTTCTTCGACAGCTACGCCAACGCGGCAATTGGCGAGGGCCTAGACGCGTTGTCATCCGGCCCTCCTTCATCAACGGAGCGGGCGCAACCGTTGCCCTCATCAAAGCGGGTCATCGCACACACGCGGCGACGGAGGAGGCCGCCCGTACTCGATTGGGCTTCCCCCGCCTCACCAAGGGCTGACAAACGAGCTCGAATTCGGACCGAGTGTTCGCCGATATCGCCCACGAGTGCTTTTGCCGCCCACGCCCTACCCCGGTCTCCGGCCCATTAGATGAGCTAGGCCAAGCGTTCGTCAATAGAACGCTCGAAGCCAGCGTGCGTGCCGCCAGTAAAGCAGCTATTGGAGCACCGTTCGCGAAGGCAACGCCAAAAAGGCCACCCAGACAGGACGCCAAGACCAAGAAGGTGGCCGCCAACAAACGCAAGGCCGCTGCAACAGCGGTAACAACAACAGCGGCTGCCGGAACTAAGCCATGCGACGGGGCCAAGCCACCCACGAAGAAGTGATGGTGTGACCCGCCGCGCCGATTTTTGTTCCCCGTCATCCAACTACATGCGTCACCGCGTGCGGCTAAGATGGCGGGAGTGGGAACATATCGGCGCGAGCGGTCGAGTCATGAATTGGATCCGCCATGGCGTGCCGGTCAAGTTCAAAATCGGCCTGCGTCCCAAGCCATTCAACCACGGAGTCCCCCTTAAGGACGCCACCCAACCTTAACTAAATTTTCTCGCTACGGAGCTGCCACGCTTGGAAGGGTGCGGAGCCTGGAAGCGCGCCCACAACACCCGCTATGTCTCCCGCATGTTTCTAGTCCCCAAACCCGTCGACAACAAGTGGCGTTTGATTATCGACCTACGCGAGCTCAACAACTATTGTGCAGAGTTCAACCTCTCGTGCGAGACTCCGAAACACCTCCGCCACATGTCCCGCCCGGGCGACTACTTCGATTCCCTCGACTTAGCCGACCGCTACTACACACTCGGCATCCAGGAGGAGGACCGCGACTTCTTCACGGTTAACTATAGGGGCGAACTCTGGCGCCTCGCGTGCCTCCCGATGGGTTGGTCCGGGTCCGCCCATCACTTCTGCAAGCTCACGGAGACGTTCACCAACTACCTTCAATGGCCAGCTACGCCCCCGACCGCCAAGACGACAACATCCCACAAGCCATCGAGAAGATTCTTGCGCAACATCCGTTGGCGCGGGATTCGACTACAAGTCTTCATGGACGATTTCATGTTCATGGCCCACTCGCGCGAGGCGGCACTACTCATACGCGACCGCGTCGAGGCATTACTACACCGGCTCGGACTCCAACGCAACCCAAAGAAGGGCATGTGGGAGCCCACATAAGTGGGAGACCACCTCGGCCTTACGATCGACCTCCAGAACGGAGAGTTTCGAGCCCCCGTCGACAAACTGTAAGCCCTCTCCAAACATGCTTCAGCGCTACTCGGCCGCGCGGTGAGCACCGCCCGTTGGCTACCCGCCACACAGCCAGTATCGTTCGCAAGAAAAGCGCAGTTTCTCTACCTAGCCATCGCGCCCGCACGCTTTTTTCTCTCCGAACTCCACTCCGTACTGAGTACACGATAAGGATGGGGCGGACGAGTCCGGATGACACACCCACTTAAGCGAGACCTCGAATGATGGCGGACAGTAACCAACGAGCGCAACGGACGCTTAATATACAAACCCATCGAGACGACGTACGTCCACGCCGACTCAAGTGGCTACGGATGAAGAGCTATGTTAACGAAAACCATGATGATCAGACGCGCGGTTTTTGGTACGACGTCGAGAGACAACAACACATAACATATGGAAGGAGCTACGAGCCGTGCGACTCGCGATCGCAACGGCTCGTAGCTCGCTGATCTTTTCTACCTCAGCTACGGGGACGCAACGTCTTATTACACGAGGACAACACCGCCGTCGTGGCGACGATGTCTAAATTAACCACTTGCTCCCCCGTCATGATGACCGAAGTAAGGAGGCTCTTGCACTTGCATGACGTCAACGACATCAACATCTGGTCAAGGTACATTCGCTCGGCAGCGAACATATGGGCCGACATCCTCAGCCGGGAGCTCGACCGCGACAACCGGCAGCTAAGCCCTCGGATTTTCGGCTACCTACAATCAGAGTGGGGGCCACACTCTATCGACCACTTCGCATCAATGGAAAACGCACAGCTCCCTCGCTTCAACGCCAAGTGGCGCGACCCCAAGTGCGAAGATGTCGACTGTCTACACATGCTGGACGCCGCATGGCAACGCGAAGCCAACTACTGCAATCTCCCATGGGACCCCCAACTATGCGCAAAGCTACACAAGTCGGGTGCAGCAGCCACCGTCATCACATACCTGTTGGCCCCACAAACCATGGTTTCAACAGCTACAAAACATGGCCACCGAGACCATCCATTACCCCGCCTCACGCGACATGTTCTTCCCCGGACGGCACAACTCGCGCGAGGGGGTTGGACGACTATGATGCAGCCTCGTGGCTTTTCGACTGCCACGCCGGCATGGCTACACACATGCAGAGGCGCAATAGGACGCACGCAAAGGACTCCTAGCCCTACCATCGCGGACCTACGCTCCATCACATGTCGCCCACCAATACACCCGCGACCTGCCCGCTACAAACTCCGCTAACCTGACGCGCACGCGCCGTGGATGTCTACCATGACTGCCCGGCTCCGCAAGCTGCTAGAAACCGACCACGTCGGGACTACAACGCTCATCGAGCTCAGCAGCCCACTCGCACCGATAACCTACGCGAACTACGACAGCGGTATGCGCCACTTCGCCACGTTCTGCCAGGAGGAAAGCATTCACCCCTTGCAAGCAATTACGCAATCAATCGTCCGCTACACAGCCTCGCTCATCTACATGGCACCGTCGCCGCAGCCTCACTGCAGTAGTAGGACTATACTCGGCAATCAACAAGTTCTTCCGCGTCCACAAACAGCAGACTATTGCCGTCGGCGAACTCCTAGCGGGCGCACGCCGCGGAATCGAAATGCAGCAAGAACAACTACTCACCGCGGACTCCCGCTTGCCGTTACTAGCCCACCTAGTCTTCGCTCTATTCGACGCCGCGGACCAGACCCGCGGACACCTAATGTGGACGCCACCATCCCAACACCTCATCGCTAGATTCCGGGCACTATTGGCGGTGTGTACCAACTACGCGTTCTTCCGCAAAGCAAAATTCGGGGTCCGACCTAACCGCGGACCTAACTGTCGACCGACCATCTTGAAAGCAAAAGGCGACCAGCGACGCAACGCGTCCGACAAGCCCATCTTGGCTATGCCAATCACCGCCAACCATGCCTCGCTGACCTCCTTGAATGCTATTGAATGGTTAACTTCGCACCTTACGAGAATTCGGGCGGCTGGCAAGCACATGCAACTCTCTCCGCATGGCTCCTCGATGCTTACAACGCCATCGGCGCCGCGCCACCAAAAGGAATCAAATCGACATCGCACAGCCTCCGAAAAGGTGCCGCCTCCGTTGCTAGCTGCATCGGGCCCCCACTCCACGTCGTCAAATACATGGGTGGATGGGCCAAGAACATTTCCGTGACAAAAGGAAAATACATCGACCCCACCATGACCCCTACTCCAGCGGCGTGGCGGTACTTGGGCTGGCTCGTCCCAGCCAAGCCGCTTCATAGGCTGCGCAATCCTTCGCTTTTTAAAATACTGGCGAAACGTGCCCTCGGGTAAATAGTCATAATGTTTTAAATCTAGAAGTTTGCAAAACTTACTTCCATATGTGACAAAACGCACACCTTATTGAAACTAAAATTGAAAGTGTTCATAGCAAACCGGCGCCCGCCGGCAGCGCAGCGGCGGCGGCCCCGGAGAGGGGTGCGCTCGTAGGCCCGTCGGCACCTACCTCTACCTCCACGCGGTGGGCGCTGGTAACCCCATAGCCGTGCCAAGCATGGCACGGTAGGGGGCTAAACGAGGTACCGACCGCTGCGATCCGCGGGATCAGAAGCCGTCGGGAAGCCCGGTACGGAGGGTTTTGGAAAAACATAATATCCGTACACCGGCACGGGGATCTCCCGCTCGGCCAGTCCGATGTGTCTTTTCCGCGACTAAATACTCGCAGATACTCTCCCGACGAGGGGGTGGGGGCGGCGTTTGCGAAATATTTTTTGGCGAAGAAGGGTACGGACATATCGGCGGAGGGATGAGGGTGTTGGAGTTGGCGGCGAACAGCTGGGAAGCAGCGCTAGGCACGGCGCTCGCTAGCAGTCGCCAGCCCTGCGAGAGCTTTAAGTCTCCCATGGGGGCGAGGTCTGATGCTACGCATGACGGAGGTGGGTCGCGGCCGGAGAAGCGGCACGGTCTCGCGGCGGCGGTCCTTGGGATCGCCCGCCGCCGGAAAACCCCGGTACGGTGGGCTTTTGGAAAATATTCCCGTACCCACCATCTTTTGAGGACCGGCGACTCGATCCATGTGTTCTACCAACCCCTCCCCTAGTCGGTACCCGGCTATCGATAGGCTGCCTCAAGCAGTGTGCCTAGGGTTATCGTAACGGCACACTGCTCATAAAGGCGGCCCCCTAACAACGTAAACCACCGGGGGAGGGTACGGACGGCCACAACGCGATCAGATAGATAGTGGAAACGGACGGAACAAGGACAGGGGACAGGAGAAAATCTGGCTCGGGGGCAGGAGAGCCTGCCGGACACCGTCTGCAGCCTAGTTATTTTCTCTTCTCAGCCACCGAAGGAGGAGAGAAGATTCGGCTAGGTGGCGAGCTGCGTCGGGAGGAGCTGCTAATACCTCGGGCGGGGTTGAGCACGGATCGAGACGGGACCGACGGCGACCTGTGCGAGGGGGGTTTTTCACTTGCCTTTCCCCCCTAGCTCCGGCACGACCGGAGTCGCACAGGAGCCGAGGTGAGGCACGTTCGCCTCGACAAGCTCACGCTGACCAGCCTTGCTGATCAACATCCCCGCGGCTGGAGCAGGCTGCGTATCGTGGAGACTAGCGACATTTTTAATTTCATAGTGTATCCAAAAAAAACCGTATAGATCAAAAAGGTAATAAATACATGTATACGTGTATGTTTTAGACGGTATCGTCACTGCCAATGGAGAGGTTGGGATTAGTGGTTCACGGTCTACTCCAACTTATAAGTCCATAACTAATTGGCGTTGAACGGGGGGGCCCAGAGACAGCAGCCGGTTTATCATGGTATTGTTGTAAACAGTTTCATTTCATAGCGAACCGGCAACTTGGACCGGCAGCCATCTATCGGCCCTCTATACTCAGCCATACTCGAATTTCGAGCAAGTCTAGACCGGGTACTCTTCGACCATGTACACCTATCGACACACCTATCTGCAATGTGTGTCGGCGTTCCTCGGGAGTTAAGGAAATGTAAGCAATCGCAGCAATTGCCACAGCCCCCCCGCCTAAGCAATGACAGCGTAAAATTTTTTAATGAAGAAAACATATCTAATGATAAATCCACCTGTCAAGAAATGCAAAACTAAACTGTTGCTCGACCTTCACGATGCACGACCCGCTCACACCGAATTGGGGTGTCGACCGGCCTAGGCCGATCGGCGTTCGGGAAGGACGACGGGCAATCCTAATCTAGCTCCCGCGTGACTTCGGTCTTGCCGAAGATAGAAGGGAAAACGACGGCAAAAAAACCCTCCTCACGTGGTCGCTCGTCGATCTCACCGCCACACCCCGTAGCCCCGCCCCAAGGTCGTTGCCGCTCCTACCGACGCGACGTTCCTCCTTGTCGAGGTCCCCAGTCACGTCGAGGGCGGGTGGGGGGGGCGGGGGGGCGAGACACACACAGGGGGGGGGGGGGGGGGGGGGGGGGGGGGGGGGCGAGACACACAGGCAGAGGGAAAATCCATGCGCTCATGCCTCCGCGCTTGGGTTTTCCCCGCTCATTTCACCGGTTTTTCCTTTGTATGGTGCCCGAGTACATGTCTGGTAGTCCGACCGGCGCCCGTACCCTCCACCCTCTGACCGCGCGTCCACCGAGCAGCCTTTTCGAGCGTGGGCCTCCGCGCTCACCCGGGGCCACACTCGGTATATAGGTATGCCAAGGTAGTGGTTGTCGAAAAGGGGCGGGGGGGGGGGGGGGGATTGTCACCGTAGCCGGATCCCTCGGGCCGCAAGTGTATGGAAATCAGTCCTCCGTGCGGGGTTTTCCGGCGGCGCAGACCCGGAGGGTCGTCGTCGCCGGATCGTGTCGCTCCCCCCGTCGCGACCAACCTCCTTGCCGCCCAAGCGTACTCCTCCCCCCGGGAGAGGACGCATATCATCGTAATTTGAAATTTGAAATTGTTTACAACAATACCATTATAAACCGGCAAGAGTCTCAGGCCCCCCCCTTTTGCTACGCCTAACTGGACTTAGAAGCGTGAGGTAGACCGTGAACCACTAATCCCAACCTCTCCAATGGCAGTGACGATACCGTCTAAAACATACCCGTATCCAGGTATTTATTATTTTCTGATCTATACGAATTTTTTTTCTTGGATACAGTACGAAATTAAAAATGTCGCTAGTCTCCACGATACGCAGCCTGCTCCAGCCGCTGCGGGGTCGCTGATCAGCAAGGCTGGTCAGCTTGAGCTGGTCGAGTCGAACTTGCCTCACCTCGGCTCCTGTGCGACTCCGGTCGTGCCGGAGACATGTGGGAAAGGCAAGTGAAAAACCCCCCTCGCTCAGGTCGTCGTCGGTCCCGTCTCGATCCGTGCTCAACCCCGCCCGAGGTATTAGCAGCTCCTCCCGACGCAGCTCGCCACCTAGCCGAATCTTCTCTCCTCCTTCGGGGGCTGAGCAGAGAAAATAACTAGGCTGCAGACGGTGTCCGGCAGGCTCTCCTGCCTCCGAGCCAGATTTTCTCATGTCCCATGTTCTTGTTCCGTCTGTTTCCAACACCTATCTGATCGCGTTGTGGCCGTCCGTACCCTCCCCCGGTGGTTTACGTTGTTAGGGGGCCGCCTTTATGAGCAGTGTGCCGTTACGATAACCCTAAGCACACTGCTTGAGGCAGCCTATCGATAACCGGGTACCGACTAGGGAAGGGGTTGGTAGAACACATGGATTGAGTCGCCGGTCCTCAAAAGATGGTGGGTACGGAAATATTTTCCAAAAGCCCCCCGTACCGGGCTTTTCCGGCGGCGGGCGATCCCAAGGACCGCCGCCGCGAGACCGTGCCGCTTCTCCGGCTGCGATCCACCTCCGTCATGCGTAGCATCAGGCCTCGCCGCCATGGGAGACCTAAAGCTCTCGCAGGGCTGGCGACTGCTAGCGAGCGCCGTGCCCTTGTTGTAAGTAATACCGTATACGTATTAGTTGCAGATAGCTACTGTAAGCTACTCTAGATATGATTAGTACATGTCTAGATCGGACATACCGATAAACTGTTTGACTCGGTACAGAGCTGTCGCTAGGCTACAGCTCTCTCACTTCTATTGTTCCGAAACCACGCATGTAGGCTGGTTGTCGCTGTGACTGTCCCGTTTGCGGGACTGTGACTGTAACTACGTTTGCGTGAGTTATCTTCCACACTAACTGTGTTTGCATGGTTTAATAGGTTATGGGCCCCCGCCTCACGTCACTCACGCGCGACAACCTGGTTCGGCGAGCCGCGATCGACAGCTCTCCCGCAGAAGGCGAGTTTCTATAGACACCTAGTACTTTCACCTTGTAGTCGGCGGTATCGCCTATATAAACTGCTGTTTAAAACCCGCAACCACCCCTCTTAAGTCAGCTACTCGACGGCGATAGCCAGCCACCCACACCGACGCACTCGTCGTGTGTGGACAAGGTGCACACAGGTCCAAGCTGGAGAACGGGGGGGCGCACTATCGGGTGAATACGCATCCACAGGTTGCACGACAGCCGTAGCTTACCTTTTTATTTTTATATTATTTTAGCGACTCAGCCGCCAGCGCAGCGCTCCACCTGTCATGGCCTTGGCCTCGACTTGTGCCCCACACTGGGTGGAGGTTACAGAAAAGGTGCTTTGAGACACCCCGGGGCTACAGACCGAGGGGTCGGCGGGCATCAGGCCGTCTCTATGAAACCACTGTTAGGCATGAGTCCGGCTAGCGGTTTTTACCGCTGCCTGTTTTTCATTCTACTCTTTCTTTTTTGCCCTCTGTCGAAATGGCGCCGAAAGTTCGCTCTGCCGACTCTCCGCCTGTTTCGCCTCATGATTCCCCTGTCATCCCCAGCATGCGTCTCTTCCTTACCATCGCGGCCGCCCGCGACCTTGAACTCTGCCAGCTTGACATCGACACATCGTTTCTTTACGCTCCCATCAGGGAGGATGTGTACATCCGCCAGCCCCTCGGCTTCACCGATGGCACGTCCAAGGTTTGTCACCTCAAGCGCTGCCTCTACGGCCTTGAACAGTCCCCCCGCGAGTTCAACATGCTACTTCGTGCATGGTTCGTCGACCATGGATGGCAACAATGCGTCTCCGACCCGTGCATATACATCTACCGCACCGGCCACGTTTTCGCCATGATCGCCCTGGACGTCGATGACATTCCCGCGGCCTGCAATGATGCCACTTGGCTTGCATCGCTCAAAGCCCAACTCGGAGCACGGTTCAAGATCAAGGACCTAGGCGACCTCTCCCAACTCCTCGGCATGCACATTACCCGCGATCGCTCCACGCGCACAATCTCGCTGGACCAATCCAACTACCTGCGCGACGTACTCGCCAAGTACGGCATGTCCGACTCTAAGCCGTCGTCACTTCCGATGGACCCGGGCTTTCTCGCCGGCCTCGCGCACATGAACTCGCCCTCTCTCACCGGGGTGTCCACGGACGTCTACCCCAGCCTTTTGGGCAGTCTCCAGTACGCAGCCGTCTGCACACGCCCCGATGTCTCCACGGCATTGAGCATCCTCGGCTCCGCCAAAGCCTCACCCACCGAGGCACACTTGCAGGCTCTCAAAAAGGTCCTCCGCTACCTTCATGGCACCATCGACATGCGCCTGACATTGGGGGGGGGCCTGGACCACAGCCTCCAACTCACAGGCTTTGCCGACGCTGACTGGGCCAACGACAACAGCACCCGCAAGTCTCGCTCCGGCTATCTCTTCACCCTCGGACGCGGGCCAATCAGTTACAAGTCCAAACAACATACTTGTGTGGCTCAATCCACGTGTGAAGCCGAGTACTACTCTGCGGCTGGCGCCACCAAGGAGGGACTCCACCTCCGACAGCTCCTGGGGGAAATCTTCAACTCCCCCATCCCCGAAACCACCACCATCTCGGAGGACAACCAAAGCGCCATTGCATACTCCCAGAATGCCTTGGTCAGCGAGAAGACTAAGCACATCGGTCTGAAGTGGCACTTCCTCAAAAACCACGTGGAGCACGGAACCATCAAGTTGAGGTACCTCCCCACTAACCAGATGGTGGCTGACATGCTCACCAAACCCCTCCCAGGACCTGCATTGGCAAGACACCGAAGTGCGATCCTTGGAGGACAAGACCCAATGCAACGCTTCATCCCGTAGCTACCTTCAAGGGGAGTGTTGTAAGTAATACCGTATACGTATTAGTTGCAGATAGCTATTGTAAGCTACTCTAGATATGATTAGTACATGTCTAGATCGGACATACCGATAAACTGTTTGACCCGGTACAAAGTTGTCGCTAGGCTACAGCTCCCTCACTTCTGTTGTCCCGAAACCACGCTTGTAGGCTGGTTGTCGCTGTGACTGTCCCGTTTGCGGGACTGTGACAGTAACTACGTTTGCGTGAGTTATCTTCCACACTAACTGTGTTTGCGTGCTTCCCAGTTGTCCGCCGCCAGCTCCAACACCCTCGTCCCTCCGCTGATCCGTCCGTACCCTTCTTCGCCAAAAAATGTTTCGCAAACGCCGCCCCCGCCCCTTCGTCGGGAGAGTATCAACGAGTGTTTAGTCGCGGAAAAGACATATCGGACTGGCCGAGCGGGAGATCCCCGTGCCGGTGTACGGATTTTATGTTTTCCAAAACCCTCCGTACATGGCTTCCCGACATCTTCTAATCCCGCGGATCGCAGCTGTCGGTACCTCTTCAGCCCCCTACCGTGCCATGCTTGGCACGGCTATGGGGTTACCAGCGCCCACCGCGTGGAGGTAGAGGTAGGTGCCGACGGGCATGCGAGCGCACCCCTCTCCGGGGCCGCCGCCGCTTCGCCGCCGGCGGGCGCCCATATCGTCGTAACGTTATGCCATTGAGCGCCTTGCCATGGTGTTGCTTCCCAACTCGTTCGACGCCGAGTACGGGCATTATATTAGTTTCCAAAGAAGCTTTCCGTACATGGCTTTCCGGCGGCGGCTTATCGTGAGGATCGCCGCCGCCTCACTTAGCCGCTCCTCCGCTTGCGATCTGAGTCGACTAACCACCGTCATGTGACATGTCGTGTCTATCCCCCCGGGAAGGCTCGACATGCACAAGTTTGGTCGACAACGAGCGTCCTTTCATGGCGATGCTTTCCGGCTGACCATCGCCAGCTCCAACGCCCGCGTCCCACCGCTGATCCGGCCGTACCCTCCTCGCCACCACACACTCTTGAGGGACATGCCCCACTCCCCCAAAGTAGGATTGTATCTAGTAATATCTGGCCACGAAAAATATATCGGACGGGCCGAGCGAGAGATCTTGGCGCCGGTATTGCACAGAAATTATTTATTCAAAGCCTATGTAGATGGCTTTCCCGACATCTACTGATCCAGCGGATCGCGTTGTCGGCCCTCTTAGCCCCCTACCGTGCCAAGCCTCGCACGGCTACGGGGTTTCTAGCGCCCACCACGGGGAGGTGAAGGGATGTTGACGGGCTTGCGAGCGCACCCCCCTCCGGGGCTGCCGCCGCTACGCCGCCGGGGGGCGCCGCACACCTTAGCGGTAAAGCGTTACTTGAAAAGCGGTGCGTCTTGCCCAAACCTCGAGGTAACCCTCGAGGACTGAGGAAATGCCTCGCGTAACGCCCCCAACCTTGCCTTCAACAGCTATAGCTAGCGACAACCCTTAAGCCGGTGCAACCCCCGAGCACTGGCACTCTCTGCTTTGCGCTCGCCCATCTGGCTCGGCCACGCCACCCACCCACCCACCCACCCATACCCATAATTAGCGATGATCTTCCCCCATGCCAAGTGTATGTGGTGGTCTTTTCGAAACATTATAAACAAACTGACATATTTTGCAAACTTGGCCTCCGGTGAATTGTATAGTATAACATGTTCGTCGTGCTCTATTTAGTATATATCGCGGCAATGCCGCGCCAATCCGAAGTGCACGAGGCGGTAATTATTTGGAATAGTAGCTTATTCCGCACACTCTTTTGTTGGCGAGTGATTATATGCGTCCTTGTTTTCGACAATAAGGACACATTGGAGACGCTTCACTTCACCAACCTATCTAGCTCCCACGTCATGTACATGTGCTAGCTAGAAGGTTGTTGGTATGTGGCATATGTATTTGAGTTGGCGCTAAATTGTTGGTCGCGCCGTCGATCCCTCCGCGCCATCTCCGCGATTACACTATTCCCATAAAGTCCGTTACTAGTGAAATAGGGCCTTTCGCGTAGGGCGGGTGTTTATCATGTAGGGTTTCTAGGGTCTAACTGTGCTTTAGCTCGTTGAAAAGGCGGACCGAGACTTGTGTTGACGGCGAAGTAAAGGGTGAAGCGGGGCACAAATGGGGCCCGTCACGGCTACGAACTGACGTATTAGGGTTTGCGGGTCAACCCCGATTTCGGGGCATACCCTGATTCGGGCGCCCCGGAATTCGGATTTTCCATACTTTGGCTCGTGAATACTCCCGAAATCGGCGACACAACACGCGATTTTTATGATCCCAGCATGTTGTCCGCAAACATGGGAGCACGTGGGTGTGATGGCATGTGCCGTTAAGATACTTGACGTGGGTGGGATAGGGGCCGGAAACCCACAGCTTGGGAGGCACAAAAAAGCCTAACTTTGCCGTACGGTGTCCGATTCGAGCAAACTAAGTTGCAAATGGAAGCCCTTCCCAAAGTGAGTATTCGTTACCCATGAGTTGCGCCTGCCGGCCGCGTCAAATCCGCCGTCAGATGTCATCCAGCCCCTCGTACAACCAACTAAAGTTCTTAGGGTTTCAAATCTGCCACATTCGCGCGGGGCTAGCAACCCTTGGACAGGTGGTACCCGCACACCCGCTCCGCCAATACGCTCAACAATCAGCGCTCTATATTTCGTATATTCACGGCGTTACCCATTCCATGCCCCATGATGGCATGGTTCCGTGCCACTTGCCGCATGCTAAACCAAGGCCCGTGCTAGGGTACTTTGAAAGCTCCCCGCCATATTTCACGCCCGGCGATGCGAAAGCTTGGAAGGCCAGCAATCCGCGCGCTAGGGGGCTTACACTCCAAGTCAACCGCCCCTAGCCCGTGCTCCTTGGCTGTATTTTCGGGCACTTGGCAAGAAAACCTAGTGCATACGATAAGCCATTCTCGGTATTGCCGCTCTGTAGGCGGCCGGGCGCAACACACTCGGCGGATACTCGCGCAATTGTGCAAACATGCTGAGAGCCCAATATCGAGTAGTCTCCCGGCTTGTCGCGACACTACGTGTACCAAGCCACGCATAGAGGCGTGCATAACATGCACATGCACAAATTTCGGCCTGCAAAATTTCGGCCGCAAATCCAACGTGTGTGCCCACAATAATCGGAGCTTGCCGATAGAGGTGCTCACGTCAATGAACACCGCGCCGTGGTGTGTTGTTCGAAAGTCATTACTCTACCCGCCAATCGAATTGCATGGCCATCGCGGCTGTGCGTGGCGGGTAATTAAATGTGTGCCGCTAGTAACAGACTTTATGGGAAGAGTGTATGTTTGAAGTAGGAAAAAGTGAATGTCGTCTTCGCGCATACATGGACAGGTTTTAGCACGTAATCCTTACCGTACATGTACAACAAGCGTCTCAAATTACCGAAAACATAGAAATGAACCGTCAGAACCCCAAACTTGATGGTCCAAATGATATCACCATCTTTCTCAGTTATTTTGTGACGGTCTCATGCAGCTACATGTTTTTTCTTCAAATGAGTACTCTACTTAAATATGGGCTTAGAAAATCCCAGCTAGCGCGGTTTCAGATTCCCGTATCTGCTAGAATGACCGAGCTCCCGATATATTATGATACAATGGCTATCTAAAAATAGCTATGGACTTTGTGGATGATGACCAACGGTCATTTCCCCTGTTAGTTCCACGCCAAAACCCGCAGGCAGGGCTTTAGGGATTTGAGCCTGCAGTCACTGAGCCTTGCGTATGTTCCTGAATCTCAGCAGGTTGCATTGAAAGGGCACCTTCGCCACGCCCATCAGCCCACACGCTTGCTCAGCAGCAGCTTTGCCGGTCATCAAGAGAGATACTGCACCTCCGTCCTGCGTAAAGGCAAAACCACTAAAAGCCAATTTCACCCAGCTACCGTGCGCCGACGCGTGACTCGCCTGGAATCCTGCCCGGGCTCCTGATGCACGACATCGACAGGCACTGGCCCTTGACGCTTCTTTACCCAATAGACCGTTCCGACCGCAATCACCGACATGGCCAGCAAAGCTGTGCCTCCTATGAGCGCAAGGTGCCACAGCGGCACGTCCACCCACGACGGCGTAGCCTCAGTAGTGCCTGGCAACATCTTGTCGGCCTCTGCTGCCGACGGCCCACCAAATGACGCCAACGCCGCCTCCTCCATCGGCTTCATGAATTCAGGCATCGTCTCCTCCTGCTCAGCCTCAAATACCTCCTGCTCCACCTCTCCGCCATCCACCTGCGCCTCCTCACCATCCTCTCGCCGGCGCTGCTGCTGCGCTACAGCATCGCTGAGCACAGGTAAGATGAGCTCAGGAAAAGCCGTGGCAGTCGGTGGCTCTTCAACTTGCCACAGCGATCCTGAGGCCAAGGTGCTGCCATTGCTGGTGGAATTCACTGCAACCATCTCGCTGGGACTCTCGCTGCTTACGTTCATGCCAAAGTCCGCTAGAGGCCAGTCGAATGCACCCAGGCTGACATTGCCGGGAATGAATGTGGGTATGGGGGAGCTGTCATTGCCACCGTCTTGTATGCTGCCTGGCGTCACCATCGACACAGCGTTAGGCAACACTGCCTCCGTCTCACCTTCGTCCTCGACGTTAACCGGTGAATCGGGTTCGGAATCAGAATCCTCGCCCGCCTCCTCCGTGTTATCCATGGCGCGGGGCTTCCCCTTTGATTGAGCCGCCCCCCTGCGCCGATTCTCCTCCTCCTCGCTGCTGCTCTCATCGTCACTGTCTTTAGGTGTTTCATCGCTGCCGCCTCTGCTATCCCGCGGGGACGACCGCTCCTCGCTGCTGACCCCGGAAGATGACTGCTCATCGCTGCTACCGTGGGGGGATGAGAGCTTTTCGCTTCGCTTGCGAGACGGTGCCTGCTCTTCGCTGTTTCCCTTACTGTCGCTGCTCGCCCCGTCCCCACATACCGCGGGACGGTTCGGCTCAAAAGGGCAGCAGCTGGCAGGGAGCAATGAGCTCAGGGGAAGTCTACACCAAGAAAACAGACAAAGGGTTAGTACGGCGTGTTGTAGCACGACTGCCATAATAACAGTGACGCAGATTGACTGTCGCGATCACGGTCATGAGGGCATACCTTGTCGCAAAGGGACCCCAAAAGACGTCAAAGACGTAGAAGAGTGGATTGAATGAAGTAAACACCAGGTTGGTGGGGTCGGTCTCAAGGTCATCCACCAGATGGCTGATCAGCCGCCTGTTGGCGTCAACAGGGAAGACCATCTCACCGAAAAACTCGGCCATCTTCCAGACGGGCCTCGTCATGTCAGTGTACTGTATCTTCATGACCAGCACTGTGGAGCAGGGCGGCGCAGAATTTTCCGTTGTCGATGCCTGCTGCATTAGCCGTCGCCGCTGCTGCACCTCGATCTCCGACACGCGTTGTGAAAGTAAAGGCTGGCCTGCTGCCTTTTGTAGGTCGACTTCCATGCGAAGCTCTACTAGTGGTATGGGCAGGGGAGGAGGGGTGGTTGCGGGTGGGGCTGCAGTAGGGATTATGACCTCCGGGGTGGTGCTAACTGGACTTGTGGTGGTGCTGAGGGTAGCCTCCGCAGTTGTGGTGACGTCTGGGGGAGACGTTGGCAGCGCAGGCTCTTGGGTGCTCGTAGATGGAGCAGCTGTGGTGGTGGCCAGCTCAGGCTCGGGCGTGCTTGAAGACGGAGTAGGGGTGGGGAGGGAAGTTGGGGTGGAGGTCGGAATTGCAGCGCTCGTGCTAAGAGAGTTTGTGTTGACGACAGCAGGCCCGTAAACTTCTTCGAACCCCTGACCGATCAGTTCCGTGCTCCCATCTTTGAGACCTAGAAACAAGGCTAAAGCCCTTGCCTCGGCGCTCAGTCCTGCAAAGTAAGAAGGGACAAAATTTTGGTCAGGGTACCTATACCTACAACAGTAAATCCTGGCAGCAAACAGTTTGATCAATGGACAGCCTCACCACCAATTTCACCGACGAACAGCACCGTTGTCTGCACAGACACTCCGCTGGCAATATCACTTCTCGTCGACAGATCACCAAACCGTGCTGATGAAGCTCGCTCTGTGTTGGAACGCTCATCGGGTAAGATCACTTCCACGATGGCATCCACGAGGACGGCCGATCCCGAATCATTCAGAGACAGTTGGATATCCTGTGTGTAATCGTCGACGAACTGTTGCTTGAAGCCCTCGTCTGAGAATTGCGCGATGTCCAAAGCGGGGAGGATGCACGAAAATGACGTGAACTCCAGCTGCGACGTAGGAAGTGGAGTTGTGGGGAAGGGGGTTGATTGTGAGGGCGCATTGGTGGTGGTCACCAGACCAGGCTGGGATGTAGTGAAAGGTAACGTGGCAGAAGGGCTTGAGGTCCCGGGAGTGGATGTGGCTGGGGCTAACGTAGAGGGGGTCGCAGGCTCTGGCGTCTCAGTGAAAGAGCTTGTGGTAGTGACAACCCCTGGTAGAGACGTACTCGTGGTGGTTGATTCTGGGATAGGGTTTGTAGGGAAACTGGTGGTTATGGGAGTACCGGGCGATGGCGTGACTGTCGCGAGTGGAGTGCCTGCCCCGGGGGTGAAAATGGAAGCTTGTGTGGTTGTCCCCAAATCCGGTTCCCCAGTAGTTGTGGTTGCGGCCCCCGGACTTATGGTGGCGGGCTCCTCTAAACCCGTGGTGGTGGGGAATGGTGTGGTCGTGGTCGGAGCGCCTAGCGCAGGGGTGGTTGTTGGAATCACCGCCTCTGGGGTGGATGTAGACGGCGTTGTTGATGAAGGCTGCTGCTCAGGGGTGGTGGTGAAAGACTGTGTGGTGGTGGGCACCTCTGAATCCGTGGTGGTGGGGAACGGTGTGGTCGTGGTCGGAGCACCTTGTGCAGGGGTGGATGTAGACGGCGCTGCTGTTGTGGTTGGCTGTTGCTCAGGGGTGGTGGTGAAAGGCTGTGCGGTGGTGGGCACCTCTGAATCCGTGGTGGTGGGGAACGGTGTGGACGTGCTCGGAGCGCCTGGCGCAGGGGTTGTTGTGAACGGCGCTACTGTTGTGATTGGCTGTTGCTTAGGGGTGGTGGAGAAAGACTGTGTGGTGGTGGGCACCTCTGACCCCGTGGTGGTGGGGATAGGTGTGATCGTGCTCGGAGCACCAGGCGCTGGGGTGGTTGTAGACGGCGCTGCTGTTGTGGTTGGCTGTTGCTCAGGGGTGGTGGTGGAGGGCACCTCTGAATCCGTGGTGGTGGGGAACGGTGTGGACGTGGTCGGAGCACCTGGCGCAGGGGTGGATGTAGACGGCGCTGTTGTGTTTGGCTGCTGCTCAGGGGTGGTGGTGAAAGGCTGTGTGGTGGTGGGCACCTCTGACCCCGTGGTGGTGGGGATAGGTGTGATCGTGGTCGGAGCACCAGGCGCTGGGGTGGTTGTAGAGGGCGCTAATGTTGTGGTTGGCTGTTGCTCAGGGGTGGTGGTGGAGGGCACCTCTGACCCCGTGGTGGTGGGGAACGGTGAGGACGTGGTCGGAGCACCTGGCGCTGGGGTGGTTGATGGAATCACCGCCTCTGGGGTGGATGAGGACGGTGCTGTTGTTGTTGTGGGCTGTTGCTCAGGGGTGGTGGTGAAAGACTGTGTGGTGGAGGGCACCTCTGAATCCGTGGTGGTGGAGAACGGTGTGGTCGTGCTCAGAGCACCTGGCGCAGGGGTGGTAGTTGACGGCGCTGCTGTTGTGGTTGGCTGTTGCTCAGGGGTGGTGGTGAATGGCTGTGTGGTGGTGGGCACCTCTGAATCCGTGGTGGTGGGGAACGGTGTGACCGTGCTCGGAGCACCTGGCGTAGGGGTGGATGTAGACGGCGCTGCTGTTGTGGGCTGCTGCTCAGGGGTGGTGGTGAATGGCTGTGTGGTGGTGGGGAACGGTGTGGACGTAGTCGTAGTACCTGACACTGGGGTGGTTGTTGCCGGCGTTGTTGTTGTGTGCTGCTGCTCAGGGGTGGTGGTGAAAGCCTGTGTGGTGGTGGGCACCTCTGAATCCGTGGTGGTGGGGAACGGTGTGGACGTGGTCGTAGTACCTGGCGCAGGGGTGGTAGTTGACGGCGTTGTTGTTGTGGGCTGTTGCTCAGGGGTGGTGGTGAATGGCTGTGTGGTGGTGAGCAGCCCTGAATCCGTGGTGGTGGGAAACGGTGTGGTCGGGGTCGGAGCACCTGGCGCAGGGGTGGTTGTAGACAGCGCTGCTGTTGTGGTTGGCTGCTGCTCAGGGGTGGTGGTGAAAGACTGTGTGGTGGTTGGCACATGTGACCCCGTGGTGGTGGGGAAAGGTACGGTTGTGGTCGGAGCGCCTGGCGATGGGGAAGCTGTTGAAATCACCGCCTCTGGGGTGGATATTGACGGCGCTGCTGTTGTGGTGGGCTGTTGCTCAGGGGTGGTGGTGAAAGGCTGTGTGGTGGTGGGCACCTGTGAATCCGTAGTGGTGGGGAGCGGTGTGGACGTGGTCGGAGCACCTGGCACAAGGGTGGTTGCAGACGGCGCTGTTGTTGTTGTGGGCTGTTGCTCAGAGGTGGTGGTGAAAGGCTGTGTGGTGGTGAGTACCTCTGAATGCGTGGTGGCCGGGAACGGTGTGGACGTGGTCGGCGCACCTGGCGCTGGGGTGGATGTTGACGGCGCGATTGCTGTGGTGGGCTGTTGTTCAGAAGTGGTGGTAAAAGCCTGTGTGGTGGGGAGCACCTCTGAATTCGTGGTGGTTGAGAAAGGTGTGGTCGTGGTCGGAGCGCCTGGCGCTGGGGTGGTTGTTGGAATCACCGCCTCTGTGGTGGTTGCAGGCGGTGCTGCTGTTGTGGTGAGCTGTTGCTGAGGAGTGGTGGTAAAAGGCTGTGTGGTGGTGGGGAACGTTGTGGACGTGGTTGGAGCACCTAGCGTAGGGGTAGTTGTGGACGGCACTGTGGTTGTTATAGACTGTTGCTCAGGGGTGGTGGTGAATGGCTGTGTGGTGGTGGGCACCTCTGAATCCGTGGTGGTGGGGAACGGTGTGGTCGTGCTCGGAGCACCTGGCGCTGGGGTGGTTGCAGACGACGTTGTTGTTGTGGGCTGTTGCTCAGGGGTGGTGGTGAAAGACTGTGTGGTGGTGGGCACCTCTGAATCCGTGGTGGTGGGGAACGGTGTGGTCGGGGTCGGAGCACCTGGCGCTGGGGTGGTTGATGGAACCACCGCCTCTGGGGTGGATGAAGACGGTGCTGTTGCTGTTGTGGGCTGTTCCTCAGGGGTGGTGGTGAATGGCTGTGTGGTGGTGGGTACCTCTGACCCCGTGGTGGTGGGGAACGGTGAGGACGTGGTCGGAGCACCTGGCGCTGGGGTGGTTGTTGGAATCACCGCCTCTGGGGTGGATGAGGACGGTGCTGTTGTTGTTGTGGGCTGTTGTTCAGGGGTGGTGGTGAATGGCTGTGTGGTGGTGGGCACCTGTGAATCCGTGGTGGTAGGGAACGGTGTGGTCGTGCTCGGAGCACCTGGCGCTGGGGTGGTTGCAGACGACGTTGTTGTTGTGGGCTGTTGCTCAGGGGTGGTGATGAAAGACTGTGTGGTGGTGGGCACCTCTGAATCCGTGGTGGTGGGGAACGGTGTGGTCGGGGTCGGAGCACCTGGCGCTGGGGTGGTTGATGGAACCACCGCCTCTGGGGTGGATGAAGACGGTGCTGTTGTTGTTGTGGGCTGTTCCTCAGGGGTGGTGGTGAATGGCTGTATGGTGGTGGGCACCTCTGACCCCGTGGTGGTGGGGAACGGTGAGGACGTGGTCGGAGCACCTGGCGCTGGGGTGGTTGATGGAATCACCGCCTCTGGGGTGGATGAGGACGGTGCTGTTGTTGTTGTGGGCTGTTGCTCAGGGGTGGTGGTGAATGGCTGTGTGGTGGTGGGCACCTCTGAATCCGTGGTGGTAGGGAACGGTGTGGTCGTGCTCGGAGCACCTGGCGCAGGGGTGGTAGTTGACGGCGTTGTTGTTGTAGGCTGCTGCTCAGGGGTGGTGGTGAATGGCTGTGTGGTGGTGGGCACCCCTGAATCCGTGGTGGTGGGTAACGGTGTGGTCGTGCTCGGAGCACCTGGCGCTGGAGTGGTTGATGGAACCAACGCCTCTGGGGTGGATGAAGACGGTGCTGTTGCTGTTGTGGGCTGTTCCTCAGGGGTGGTGGTGAATGGCTGTATGGTGGTGGGCACCTCTGACCCCGTGGTGGTGGGGAACGGTGAGGACGTGGTCGGAGCACCTGGCGCTGGGGTGGTTGATGGAATCACCGCCTCTGGGGTGGATGAGGACGGTGCTGTTGTTGTTGTGGGCTGTTGCTCAGGGGTGGTGGTGAAAGACTGTGTGGTGGAGGGCACCTCTGAATCCGTGGTGGTGGGGAACGGTGTGGTCGTGCTCGGAGCACCTGGCGCAGGGGCGGTAGTTGACGGCGTTGTTGTTGTAGGCTGTTGCTCAGGGGTGGTGATGAATGGCTGTGTGGTGGTGAGCACCCCTGAATCCGTGGTGGTGGGAAACGGTGTGGTCGTGGTCGGAGCACCTGGCGCAGTGGTGGTTGTAGACGGCGCTGCTGTTGTGGTTGGCTGCTGCTCAGGGGTGGTGGTGAAAGACTGCGTGGTGGTGGGCACCTGTGAAACCGTGGTGGTGGGAAAAGGTACGGTTGTGGTCGGAGCGCCTGGCGCTGGGGTAGTTGTTGAAATCACCGCCTCTGGGGTGGATATTGACGGCGCTGCTGTTGTGGTGGGCTGTTGCTCAGGGGTGGTGGTGAAAGGCTGTGTGGTGGTGGGCACCTCTAACCCCGTGGTGGTGGGGAAAGGTGTGGTCGTGGTCGGAGCACCTGGCGCTGGGGTGGTTGATGGAACCACCACCTCTGGGGTGGATGTTGACGGCGCGGTTGTTGTGGTGAGCTGTTGCTCAGGGGTGGTGGTGGTGGTGACAGGAGTGATAGTGGTCGAAGCACCTTGCGCCGAGGTGGTCGTTGGAACCACTGCTTCTGAGGTAGTCGTGGACGGGGAGGCTGTTGCAGTGGCCTCCCGCACAGGGGTGGTGGTTGGCACTACTGGTTTTACAGTAAATGTCTGTGGTGCGGTCGGGGTAGGCACTTCAACTGACTGGGTAGTAGTGGGCAGGGCTGTGGTTACGGGGAACGCAGGCTGCGTAGAGGTAGTGAACGGAAAGGACGTTGTGCTGTCAGCAGGATCCAGTGTGGTAGGGGAAGGCGTAATGGTTGGCAATCCTGGCTCCGGGGTAGCAGTTACGGGGCTCATGGTGGTTGAAGGAACAGGCTCCGCGGTGGATTGTCCAGGTGAAGTGGTGGGCTCTCCTGGTCCAGTGTTAGTGGTGAAGAAGGTGGTCGATACAGAAGGCTCGGTAGTAGTACTGACTGGGGTTGCTGTGGTAGGCACAATGGGCTCGGGGGGTGATGTAAATTGGGGGAGCGTGGTGACAGGCGCTGAGGTAGTCTGCGATGGAGTAGTAGTGGTTGGCATCGGTGTTGGTACACTTGTGCTCAACGAGCTTTCAACCAACGCTGCCTCACCATACTGTTTGATCAGTGACTGGCTCAGGAGCTGGACGCTCCCATCTTTCATGCCCAGATACAGTTCCAGAGCCCGCTGCTCCGCGCTCACGCCTGTGCACGAGAAAAAACTCTTCAACACGAAACGAAACTAAACGAACCCAAACA
The DNA here is from genome assembly GCA_026401115.1 of Tetraselmis chui. Classification (NCBI taxonomy): domain Eukaryota; kingdom Viridiplantae; phylum Chlorophyta; class Chlorodendrophyceae; order Chlorodendrales; family Chlorodendraceae; genus Tetraselmis; species Tetraselmis chui. Next base: position 110,629 of record JAPMLY010000121.1, read on the forward strand.
AGCAAACAGACATGAGGAATACCCACCTTCACTGTCGCCCAAAAACAGAACTGCCGTGTCCACCAGCACGCCCCCGACAGATGTGCCAAGATCACTCGCGTCTCTTAGGCCCAAAACTACAGCCGAATCACTGAGAGTGTCCAGCGACGCTTCAATGTCAGACGTATATTCCAGAATAAACTCATCCCGGAAGGCCTCATCCTCCATCATGCTCAAATCCAGTTCAAAAAACACATAACTAAATGACACCGTTTCAGTCTCTGGCGAAGGAGTGAATGTGTCATCTCCAGGAGCAGGCGCGGGAGCGATCGGGTCTAGTTCATAATCCCAGTCTCCGTCTGGAGTCGGTGCAGGATCATCTGGATCTGGAAACAAGTCATCATCGCCGGGTGCGGGGGCTGGAGCCTCTGGCTCTGTCGTGAAGAACGGCTCAGTGGTAGTCATCACTGGTGGTTGTGCAGTGGTAACAGAAATGGGAGTTGTGGGCGCAAAAGTACTCGGGGGGTATGGTGTTGTGGTATAAGGGCCAGTTGATGGGAAGACCACGGCCTCCGTAGTGGTTGTGACTGCACTGGCGGTTGTCGGATCAACCGAGGATGGTGCTGTTGTTGAAGGGACGGCAGGTTCTTGGGTGGTTGTAAGAGGGAGCATGGTGGCTGTCGTCGCAGGCTCTGGAGTGCCTTCGGAAGGGGTGGTAGAAATTATCCCAGAAGCACCAGGGGTGGTGATCAGACTTGATGTGGTAACGGGAATGGATGTGGTCGGACCCGTAGTATCCGAACGTGTTGTTGTAGATTGGGGCGTCGTGGAAGGTTCGCCAGGAACTTCTGTGGTGCTGACAGGACTGGGAGTTGCCGTGGCAGTACTGTCTGGCCGAGTGGTTGTGGATGAAGGTGTAGTGGAAGGCTCGCCAGGAACTTGGGTGGTGCTGAAAGGACTGGGAGTTGCCGTGGCAGTACTGTCCGGCCGCGTGAGTGTGGATGAAGGTGTGGTAGAAGGCTCGCCAGGAACTTCTGTGGTGCTGAAAGGACTAGGAGTTGCCGTGGCAGTACTGTCCGGCCGAGTGGTTGTGGATGAGGGTGTAGTGGAAGGCTCGCCAGGAACTTCTGTGGTGCTGAAAGGACTGGGAGTTGCCGTGGCAGTACTACCTGGCCGAGTGGGTGTGGATGAAGGTGTGGTAGAAGGCTCGCCAGGAACTTCTGTGGTGCTGAAAGGACTGGGAGTTGCCGTGACAGTACTGTCCGGCCGAGTGGGTGTGGATGAAGGTGTGGTAGAAGGCTCGCCAGGAAGATCTGTGGTGCTGAAAGGACTGGGAGTTGCCGTGGCAGTACTGTCCGGCCGCGTGGGTGTGGATGAAGGTGTAGTGGAAGGCTCGCCAGGAACTTCTGTGGTGCTGAAAGGACTGGGAGTTGCCGTGGCAGTACTGTCTGGCCGCGTGGGTGTGGATGAAGGTGTGGTAGAAGGCTCGCCAGGAACTTCTGTGGTGCTGAAAGGACTGGGAGTTGCCGTGGCAGTACTGTCCGGCCGCGTGGTTGTGGATGAGGGTGTAGTGGAAGGCTCGCCAGGAAGTTCTGTGGTGCTGAAAGGACTGGGAGTTGCCGTGGCAGTACTACCTGGCCGAGTGGGTGTGGATGAAGGTGTGGTAGAAGGCTCGCCAGGAACTTCTGTGGTGCTGAAAGGACTGGGAGTTGCCGTGGCAGTACTGTCTGGCCGCGTGGGTGTGGATGAAGGTGTAGTGGAAGGCTCGCCAGGAAGTTCTGTGGTGCTGAAAGGACTAGGAGTTGCCGTGGCAGTACTGTCTGGCCGCGTGGGTGTGGATGAAGGTGTAGTGGAAGGCTCGCCAGGAAGTTCTGTGGTGCTGAAAGGACTGGGAGTTGCCGTGGCAGTACTACCTGGCCGAGTGGGTGTGGATGAAGGTGTGGCAGAAGGCTCGCCAGGAACTTCTGTGGTGCTGAAAGGACTGGGAGTTGCCGTGGCAGTACTGTCTGGCCGCGTGGGTGTGGATGAAGGTGTAGTGGAAGGCTCGCCAGGAATTCGGGTGGTGCTGAAAGGACTCGGAGTTGCCGTGGCAGTACTACCTGGCCGAGTGAGTGTGGATGAAGGTGTAGTGGAAGGCTCGCCAGGAACTTGGGTGGTGCTGAAAGGACTGGGAGTTGCCGTGGCAGTACTGTCCGGCCGCGTGAGTGTGGATGAAGGTGTGGTAGAAGGCTCGCCAGGAACTTCTGTGGTGCTGAAAGGTCTGGGAGTTGCCGTGGCAGTACTGTCTGGCCGCGTGGGTGTGGATGAGGGTGTGGTAGAAGGCTCGCCAGGAAGATCTGTGGTGCTGAAAGGACTGGGAGTTGCCGTGGCAGTACTGTCCGGCCGCGTGGTTGTGGATGAGGGTGTAGTGGAAGGCTCCGGGGTGGAGAGCGGGACACTCGTGCCCAAGGAATCTTCAACCAACTCCGCCCCGCCATACTCATTTATCAGAGACTGGCTGAGGAGATCAACGCTCCCATCCATAATTCCCTGGTACAATTCTATGGCTCGTTGTCTCGCACTCTGGCCTGTATCATACAGAGCAGCAACAAACAAATTAGAACGAACAAGAAAAAAAAATAATGCCAAAACCACTGTAACTCAGTCCATTGCAACACCAACCTTGAGTCTCCCCAGTAAATAACACAAGTGTGTCCACAACCACTCCGCCAGTACTCTCCCCACCAATCGATCTTGAATCAACTCTGCGGACCGAATTCCTTCTTTGCTTCACAAGCGACTCAAATGAATCAGCCGCCTTAATGTCAGTCACCTCAACTGAGGCTCCAGAATCGCCGAGTGCTACTTCTATGTCCGCTGTATATGCCAGCAAAAATTGCTCCCTAAAGTCCGAGTCGCTGAACTCGTCAATGTCCATGGAAAAAAAATTGAAGCTGAAGGACACAGTCTCGGTGGGAATAGGGCTCAACGTCGTCGGGCCGGCAGAGTCAAGGGGGGTGGTAGTAGCTGGGCCTGTGGTGGTAGCCAAACCACCTCCTTGAGTTGTGGTGGACGGGCCCGGGGTGGTGGTGGGCATTCCAGGCTCCGGGGTTGACGGCGGGACACTCGTGCTCAAGGAATCTTCATCCAACTCAATCCCGCCGTACTCATTTATCAGAGACTGACTCAAAAGCTGCACACTCCCATCTCGCATGCCCTGGAACAGCTCCGTGGCTCGCTGCCCCGCACTCTCGCCTGCACCAAACGGAGAGCAGTTAGTTCACAACGTAACACAGTCATGCGGCCAAGTGCCAAAGCCCACACACGCGTGCAGCCCACTGCCCACTCACCTCCACTGTCGCCCGTGAAGGACACCAGTGTGTCCACCACCACCCCACTGGGGCTGTCCAAATCCATAAAACCCAGGCCATCATTGCGCACCCAAGCCCCTGACCGTGACGGCACAGCGATCCTAGCATCCCGAAGGTCTGTTACCGCAGCGGAATCGCCCGAATCACCCAGCGCTGCTTCAATGTCCGCTATATACTCCACCAAAAAAGTCTGCCTGAAACTAGGGTCGTCAAACTCGCTGATGTCCACTTCAATAAGGGTGTAACTGAATGAAACGGTTTCGGTGATGATAGGGCTGGGGGTAGTGGGACCAGGCGAGCCTTCCGGAGTAGTGGTGACCATTGGTGGGGCGGTACTCGTGGGCACATCAGCTTCTTGGGTGGTGACGATGGGGGAAGGTGTAGTTGACACGACGGGCTCTGTACTGGTGGTGATAGGGCCGAGCGTCGTGGGGGAAACAGAGTCAGGGGGGTTAGTAGTAGTTGGGACTGTGGTGGTTGCTACACCACCTGCTTGAGTTGTGGTGGAAGGGCCTGCAGTTAGGAACGGTGGGGCGGTGCTCGTGGGCACATCAGCTTCTTGGGTGGTGGTGACGGGGGAAGGTGAAGTTGACACGACGGGCTCTGTACTGGTGGTAATAGGGCCGAGCGTCGTGGGGCCAACAGAGTCAGGGGGGGTAGTAGTAGCGGGGACTGTGGTGGTAGCCAAACCACCTCCTTCCGTCGTGGTGGACGGGCCTGGAGTGAGGAATGGTGGGGCGGTACTCGTGGGCTCGCCAGCTTCTTGGGTGGTGGTGATGGGGGAAGGAGTAGTGGGCGCGGAGGGTTCCGTACTGGTGGTAATAGGGCTCAGCGTCGTCGGGCCAACAAAGTCAAGGGGGGTGGTAGTAGCTGGGCTTGTGGTGGTAGCTACACCACCTCCTTCCGTCGTGGTGGACGGGCCCGGGGTGGTGGTGGGCATTCCAGGCTCCGGGGTTGACGGCGGGACACTCGTGCTCAAGGAATCTTCATCCAACTCAATCCCGCCGTACTCATTTATCAGAGACTGACTCAAAAGCTGCACGCTCCCATCTCGCATGCCCTGGAACAGCTCCGTGGCTCGCTGCCCCGCACTCTCGCCTGCACCAAACGGAGAGCAGTTAATTCACAACTTACCACAGTCATGCGGCCAAGTACCAAAGCCCACACACGCGTGCAGCCCACTGCCCACTCACCTCCACTGTCGCCCGTGAAGGACACCAGTGTGTCCACCACCACCCCACTGGGGCTGTCCAAATCCATAAAACCCAGGCCATCATTGCGCACCCAAGCCCCTGACCGTGACGGCACAGCGATCCTAGCATCCCGAAGGTCTGTTACCGCAGCGGAATCGCCCGAATCACCCAGCGCTGCTTCAATGTCCGCTATATACTCCACCAAAAAAGTCTGCCTGAAACTAGGGTCGTCAAACTCGCTGATGTCCACTTCAATAAGGGTGTAGCTGAATGAAACGGTTTCGGTGATGATAGGGCTGGGGGTATGGGGACCAGGGAAGCCTTCCGGAGTGGTGGTGACCATTGGTGGCGCGGTGCTCGTAGGCACATCAGCTTCTTGGGTGGTGACGATGGGGGAAGGTGTAGTTGACACGACGGGCTCTGTACTGGTGGTAATAGGGCTCAGCGTTGTCGGGCCAACAGAGTCAGGGAGGGTAGTAGTAGTTGGGGCTGCGGTGGTAGCCAAACCACCTCCTTCCGTCGTGGTGGACGGACCAGAAGTAAGGAATGGTGGGGCGGTACTCGTGGGCTCGCCAGCTTCTTGGGTGGTGGCGATGGGGGTAGTGGTAGTTGACTCGACGGGCGCCATACTGGTTGTAATAGGGCTCAGCGTCGTCGGGCCAACAGAGTCAAGGGGGGTGGTAGTAGCTGGGCCTGTGGTGGTAGCTTCACTACTTCCTTGAGTTGTGGTGAGCGGCCCCGGGGTGGTGGTGGGCATTCCAGGCTCCGGGTTGGACGGCGGGACACTCGTGCTCAAGGAATCTTCATCCAACACAATCCCACCGTACTCGTTGATCAATGACCGACTCAGGAGCTGCACACTCCCATCTCGCATGCCCTGGAACAGCTCCGCGGCTCGCTGCCCCGCACTCTCGCCTGCACCAAACGGAGAGCAGTTAGTTCACAACGTAACACAGTCATGCGGCCAAGTACCAAAGCCCACACACGCGTGCAGCCCACTGCCCACTCACCTCCACTGTCGCCCGTGAAGGACACCAGTGTGTCCACCACCACCCCACTGGGGCTATCCAAATCCATAGAACCCAGGCCATCATTGCGCACCCAAGCCCCTGACCGTGACGACACAGCGATTCTAGCATCTCGAAGGTCAGTCACTGCAGCGGTACCGCCCGAATCGCCCAGCGCTGCTTCAATGTCCGCTATATACTCCACCAAAAAAGTCTGCCTGAAACTAGGGTCGTCAAACTCGCTGATGTCCACTTCAATAAGGGTGTAGCTGAATGAAACGGTTTCGGTGATGATAGGGCTGGGGGTAGTGGGACCAGGGAAGCCTTCCGGAGTGGTGGTGACCATTGGTGGGGCGGTACTAGTGGGCACATCGGCTTCTTGGGTGGTGACGATGGGGGACGGTGTAGCTGACACGACGGCCTCTGTACTGGTGGTAACAGGAACGAGCGTCGTGGGGGCAACAGAGTCAGGAGGGGTAGTAGTAGCTGGGGCTGTGGTGGTAGCCAAACCACCTCCTTCCGTTGTGGTGGACGGGCCTGCAGTGAAGAATGGTGGGGCGGTACTCGTGGGCACATAAGATACTTGGGTAGTGACGATGGGGGAAGGTGTAGTTGACTCGACGGGCTCTGTACTGGTGGTAATAGGGCCAAGCGTCGTGGGGCCAACAGGGTCAACGGAGACAGTAGTAGCTGAAGCTGTGGTGGTGGCCAAACCACCTCCTTCCGTTGTAGTGGGCGGCTGTTGCTCAGGGGTGGTGGTGAGCGTCTGTGTGGTGGTGGGCACCTGTGAATACGTGGTCGAGATGGACGGTGTGGTCGTACTCGGAGCACCTGGTGCAGTGGTGGTTGTAGACGGTGCTGCTGTTGTTGTGGACTGTTCCTCAGGGGTGGTGGCGAAAGGCTGTGCGGTGGTGTGCACCTCTGAATCAGTGGTGGTGGGGGACGGTGTGGTCGTGCTCGGAGCACCTGGCGCAGGGGTGGTTGCAGACGGCGCTGCTGTTGTGGTTGGCTGTTGCTCAGAGGTGGTGGTAAAAGGCTGTGTGGTGAACGGTGTGGTCGTGGTCGGAGCACCTGGTGCTGGGGTGGTTGATGGAACCACCGCCTCTGGGGTGGATGTTGACGGCGCGGTTGTTGTGGTGAGCTGTTGCTCAGGGGTGGTGGTGGTGACAGGAGTGATAGTACTCGTTGGAACCACTGCTTCTGAGGTAGTCGTGGACGGGGAGGCTGTTGCAGTGGCCTCCCGCACAGGGGTGGTGGTTGGCACTACTGGTTTTACAGTAAATGTCTGTGGTGCGGTCGGGGTAGGCACTTCAACTGACTGGGTAGTAGTGGGCAGGGCTGTGGTTACGGGGAACGCAGGCTGCGTAGAGGTAGTGAACGGAAAGGACGTTGTGCTGTCAGCAGGATCCAGTGTGGTAGGGGAAGGCGTAATGGTTGGCAATCCTGGCTCCGGGGTAGCAGTTACGGGGCTCATGGTGGTTGAAGGAACAGGCTCCGCGGTGGATTGTCCAGGTGAAGTGGTGGGCTCTCCTGGTCCAGTGTTAGTGGTGAAGAAGGTGGTCGATACAGAAGGCTCGGTAGTAGTACTGACTGGGGTTGCTGTGGTAGGCACAATGGGCTCGGGGGGTGATGTAAATTGGGGGAGCGTGGTGACAGGCGCTGAGGTAGTCTGCGATGGAGTAGTAGTGGTTGGCATCGGTGTTGGTACACTTGTGCTCAACGAGCTTTCAACCAACGCTGCCTCACCATACTGCTTGATCAGTGACTGGCTCAGGAGCTGGACGCTCCCATCTTTCATGCCCAGATACAGTTCCAGAGCCCGCTGCTCCGCGCTCACGCCTGTGCACGAGAAAAAACTCTTCAACACGAAACGAAACTAAACGAACCCAAACAAGCAAACAGACATGAGGAATACCCACCTTCACTGTCGCCCAAAAACAGAACTGCCGTGTCCACCAGCACGCCCCCGACAGATGTGCCAAGATCACTCGCGTCTCTTAGGCCCAAAACTACAGCCGAATCGCTGAGAGTGTCCAGCGACGCTTCAATGTCAGACGTATATTCCAGAATAAACTCATCCCGGAAGGCCTCATCCTCCATCATGCTCAAATCCAGTTCAAAAAACACATAACTAAATGACACCGTTTCAGTCTCTGGCGAAGGAGTGAATGTGTCATCTCCAGGAGCAGGCGCGGGAGCGATCGGGTCTAGTTCATAATCCCAGTCTCCGTCTGGAGTCGGTGCAGGATCATCTGGATCTGGAAACAAGTCATCATCGCCGGGTGCGGGGGCTGGAGCCTCTGGCTCTATCGTGAAGAACGGCTCAGTGGTAGTCATCACTGGTGGTTGTGCAGTGGTAACAGAAATGGGAGTTGTGGGCGCAAAAGTTCTCGGGGGGTATGGTGTCGTGGTATAAGGGCCAGTTGATGGGAAGACCACGGCCTCCGTAGTGGTTGTGACTGCACTGGCGGTTGTCGGATCAACCGAGGATGGGGCTGTTGTTGAAGGGACGGCAGGTTCTTGGGTGGTTGTAAGAGGGAGCATGCTGGCTGTCGTCGCAGGCTCTGGAGTGCCTTCGGAAGGGGTGGTAGAAATTATCCCAGAAGCACCAGGGGTGGTGATCAGACTTGATGTGGTAACGGGAATGGATGTGGTCGGACCCGTAGTATCCGAACGTGTTGTTGTAGATTGGGGCGTCGTGGAAGGCTCGCCAGGAACTTCTGTGGTGCTGACAGGACTTGTAGTTGCCGTGGCAGTACTGTCTGGCCGAGTGGTTGTGGATGAAGGTGTAGTGGAAGGCTCGCCAGTAACTCGTGTGGTGCTGACAGGACTGGGAGTTGCCGTGGCAGTACTGCCAGGCCGTGTGGTTGTGGATGAGGGTGTGGTGGATGGCTCGCCAGGAACTTGGGTGGTGCTGAAAGGACTGGGAGTTGTAGTGGTAATAGGGCCAAGCGTCGTAGGACCAACAGAGTCAGGGGGGGTAGTAGTAGCTGGGGCTGCGGTGGTAGCCAAACCACCTCCGTCCGTCGTGGTGGACGGGCCTGGAGTGAGAAATGGTGGGGCGGTACTCGTGGGCTCGCCAGCTTCTTGGGTGGTGGTGATGGGGGAAGGAGTAGTGGGCGCGGAGGGTTCCGTACTGGTGGTAATAGGGCTCAGCGTCGTCGGGCCAACAAAGTCAAGGGGGGTGGTAGTAGCTGGGCCTGTGGTGGTAGCCAAACCACCTCCTTCCGTCGTGGTGGACGGGCCCGGGGTGATGGTGGGCATTCCAGGCTCCGGGGTTGACGGCGGGACACTCGTGCTCAAGGAATCTTCATCCAACTCAATCCCGCCGTACTCATTTATCAGAGACTGACTCAAAAGCTGCACACTCCCATCTCGCATGCCCTGGAACAGCTCCGTGGCTCGCTGCCCAGCACTCTCGCCTGCACCAAACGGAGAGCAGTTAATTCACAACTTACCATAGTCATGCGGCCAAGTGCCAAAGCCCACACACGCGTGCAGCCCACTGCCCACTCACCTCCACTGTCGCCCGTGAAGGACACCAGTGTGTCCACCGCCACCCCACTGGGGCTGTCCAAATCCATAAAACCCAGGCCATCATTGCGCACCCAAGCCCCTGACCGTGACGATACAGCGATCCTAGCATCTCGAAGGTCTGTTACTACAGCGGTACCGCCCGAATCGCCCAGCGCTGCTTCAATGTCCGCTATATACTCCAACAAAAAAGTCTGCCTGAAACTAGGGTCGTCAAACTCGCTGATGTCCACTTCAATAAGGGTGTAACTGAATGAAACGGTTTCGGTGATGATAGGGCTGGGTGAAGTGGGACCAAGCGAGCCTTCCGGAGTGGTGGTGACCATTGGTGGCGCGGTACTCGTGGGCACATCGGCTTCTTGGGTGGTTACGATGGGGGAAGGTGTAGTTGACACGACGGCCTCTGTACTGGTTGTGAAAGGGCTCAACGTTGTCGGGCCAACAGAGTCAGGGGGGTTGGTAGTTTCGGGGGCTGCGGTGGTAGCCAAACCACCTCCTTCCGTCGTGGTGGACGGACCAGAAGTAAGGAATGGTGGGGCGGTACTCGTGGGCTCGCCAGCTTCTTGGGTGGTGGCGATGGGGGTAGTGGTAGTTGACTCGACGGGCGCCATACTGGTTGTAATAGGGCTCAGCGTCGTCGGGCCAACAGAGTCAAGGGGGGTGGTAGTAGCTGGGCCTGTGGTGGTAGCTTCACTACTTCCTTGAGTTGTGGTGAGCGGCCCCGGGGTGGTGGTGGGCATTCCAGGCTCCGGGGTGGACGGCGGGACACTCGTGCTCAAGGAATCTTCATCCAACACAATCCCACCGTACTCGTTGATCAATGACCGACTCAGGAGCTGCACACTCCCATCTCGCATGCCCTGGAACAGCTCCGCGGCTCGCTGCCCCGCACTCTCGCCTGCATCACACGGAGGGCATCGGACACACAACTCGTCAAAATCAATCGGCCAAGTGCTGCCAAAGCCTACACAAGCTTCCAACACACTCACCTCCACTGTCGCCTGTGAAGGACACCAGTGTGTCCACCATCACTCCACTGGGACTGTCCCAATCCATGAAGCCCGGACCGCCACTGCGCACCCATGCGCCTGTCCTCGAAGACTCAGCGAACCTAGCATCTCGAATATCCGTAACTACAGCAGCATTGCCCGAATCGCCCAGCGCAGCGTCAATATCCGCTATATACTGTAGAATAAACATCTGCCTGAAGATATGGTCATCAAATTCGCTAATATCCACCCCTGTTAGGATGAAGCTAAATGAGACGGTTGCTTGCTCGTTTAGATACAGTGTCGCATCACCGTCCATTAGCACACTCCTGCCCGATGAGGTCAATGATGACCCTAGTGACCGTTGTATCGAGTTACTTTCTTGCTCAGCTGAACCCCAGACAATATTGCGCCCAATATTGCCTTGCAATCGTCCTGAGGGCACCTGTGCTGCTCCTGTTTGGTGCGGTTTCTTGGTTTCTTCTTGCTCTCCTGAGTATTGTCTCTTCTGGTATTCACCGTGCAACCCATCCCGTGACACTGGGCGCTTGGCAGCTCCCTGCCTGCTCGCTTCACTTGAGAACAAGGGGGGGGCAGCATGCCCCCCAGGCTTACTACCGCTGAGACGCCCTGGTTCCGTCCACCGCTGCGATTCTGCAACACCAGCCGACCAGTGGCAGCCGCCTTTTAGCTCAAATAACGTAATGCAATTCACACCAAAACATGGTAAGAGTCTCTCATACATATGCATTGCTGCTATCGAGGGAGAAACGACGAACTAGACCCCCCTTCCACAACATTTACTCATGCAAATCCTTCAATATCAGCAACAACCCCTGCCACCCCAACCCCCCGTCTCCTGCCCTTCTTCTACCGGCTTAGGCCAGCACGCTCTACTGTGAAGCCTTTTATGTCAGTAGACAACAGCAAGACTGCCACAGGTGTGTTGATGGGGGTGATGCGTTCAGGGGAGGCTGTTGGTGGTGTGGAAGCGATGCACAGGTAGCGTACCTCCCACGCAGCCTACCAAAAGTTGTAAGCAGATGAGCAAAAACACGAGAATCTTGTCCCCCTGGCTCTCCGCCGCGCCCCTCGTTGACCGAGGAGCAATAGCGGCTCGGTTCCGAAGCACCGCGAAATTGCACTCCACAGGCTAGGCGATACTATCTGATTTAGAAAGGTGCGCTTGCAGGAGTGTGTGAGAATTTGTACGGCGTGAAATACAGCCGCCGGGAAGTATCGCTACAGTCGTTTGTTCACTTACTTTGGCTGGCACTCGTGACTCATCAGACGTTTTAGCTTTTTGTCGGGAAAATCAGAACACGACTTTGTCTCAGGAAATCGTTCTGAAAAAGATCAGCCATTCACTGGGTGTAGCTCTACACTTATCAGCCAACCGTTGCGAGGTAGCGATAAGCGGTGCGTGGCGACTTGTTCGCGACTCTGTCTGCTGTCATGGCCAGGCCAGGGCAGGTGCGGCGGAGACTTGCTGACGACCTTGACGCCTTGCATGGCTTTGGACTGTTGACTCCTCGACGTGTTCGCTTTTGGGGGACCAGTACCCGTACAGGTATGAAAATTTGAAAATATCATGTGAACCGTACAAGTACCCCTACCATTATCTGCATGTATCCTTCCATTTAGCGACTGGGTTCCTGTTCCTCGGGCTTAGGTTTTTTCTTCCTTTCTTTCTTTTTCTTGCTTGGTGGCCTCCACTGCTTTTTCTTGTAAGAAATTTTCGAATATTTAGCGACTGGGAGTAGCGTGAGGGGTTAGGGCTACAGGTAAGTGCCGGGTAGTTAGGGTTTCCCTCCCTGCTTGTCTCTTACCTGTAAACAGTTTAAGGCCGGTTCTTAGATGAACTTATCCACCATCCGCGAAAGATGAGATGATTTACCGACTGGGAATCAGATTATGCCAAAGCTGACAGGTTGATTACATTTTGGATCAACAGGAAATGAAACACATATTCAATGGTGTTATTTCTATTCAGCGCTTGATCAGGGAAACGTGGGTTGCGCGAGCCGATTGGGCGAGCGCAAAGGCAGAAGGTGGCTGCTACCCGCTAGAAGAGTTGCTTTAGAGGTAAAGTAGGTGGGCGTCCGCCGCGGACAATTTATTGCGCATGTGACGCTTTGTCCCCGCGCGTTGCCTTTGGCGGACTCAATGTGACGAGTACAGTCATGTTGTACATTGCAGGACATTGTACAGGTACTCGTTACGGATACCAAATCGTGCTTTTCCACAGGACGGACGTATACTCGTGGGTACGTCGCTACTGCAATATTGTAATGGTGCTGATGCTACAGTACGACCAGTACCTCCCGGTACGTACAGATATGCATAATTAATCTAACCAGCCAGATGACGCGCCAGAACGAGCTCTCCAATGCAGAAGGAGCCGCGTCGTGAGACCCAATGCTAGGCAAGCTGTGTCTCGAGGACAGATGACGACGGTTGAGCAGCACCAACGCCTGACACGTAAGCGAAGCTTGCAGGCGTAACTAGTCTGGGCTGAAACCTATTTAAGCCCAGTGCAGTAGAGGGAGGTGACAGAACCTTTTAACAATTCCTTTGTTCACTTACAACATCTACTGCCTAAGTACAGCAGTGAAACATCTTTTGCCTCTCGACAACATCATTTGCCATCTTGCAACAACAGAACTAGACAGACTAGAACAGATTTGTGCTAGCGTTTAGCTTTCAGAGGCTAACCGCCACACTGGTTTCGGAGCTCTTTGGTCGACTCACGCTTTCGTTGCTCGTTGATCTGCTCGACGTTGTTTGATTGAGTTGAGATGGCTTCTCTCGGAGCTGGACATTACGTGGTTTTGGTAATTCACGTCGGAGGAACTAAATCGTCGGACTTGAAGTTGATGTTTCAGCGTGAGCCTCGTTCTTGTAAAACATGGTTCCCAGCTGGCTCTGTCTTACCTAATGAAGAGCCTGTCGACGCTGCTATTCGCGAGTTACACGAGGAGACCGGTCTTGTTCTGACATCGGATGATTTGACGCTGTTGAGTGGTGAACCTGTTAATGTTACACTACCTCAAGGACGACAGCTTGTCTACGTGTACTCGGCATCTATTCCTGTCCTGTTTGCTACGAACAGCTTACGTACACCTGCTCAGGTCGAGCAGGCTGTTTTGGAACAGTCGACAGTTAATCCGGATGGCACTTACGTCGTCCCGGAATCCATCAACATTGACGGTCTGACACTTACGCCTGCACAGAATGGGTTACTTCGTGCTAAGAAGCACAAGAGTGAATTACTTCACTTCGGTTACGTGGCTCAGTGGGAATCTTTTTATCGAGCAATGACACAACATGTTCCAGTCATGCAAGACGACACGTCTATCCCGAGACAGTTCCACATGTACCCCCGGTTTACGACGGTCGACTCTGGTTCTGTCTGGCTGCTGATTCGCAGACACATCAACCGACTGACTGGTGAAGGACCTACGGATTTACGAGTGGGAATGCCGATGCCTACCCACAACTTGGCTGGACTATCTGTGACTCTCACGGAGACTCAGCGTAAGGCTGCTATTACTTCACCGTACCAGGATGGTCGAGTGCCTAATGTACTGGAGGATTGGCTTGAAGCGCAGCCTCAGCGTTTTATAATGCTTGGAATTACGGCTGACTCGTACAATGCAGTGTTCTGGGTTACTTCACAGTTTTCTGGACACCTTGGTGGGTGGTGGTTGAACCGGAAAAATCAGCCTCCAATTCCATCTACGTACAACGAGCTTGTTGAGGAGTTACGCAAGTCGACGTTTCTTCCGAACATTCAGGACGACGCAATTAACGCTTTGATGAACTTTACGCAGAGCAACACGATGAGTTACGCGGTTTTCACTAAACAGTACAACGACTACTTACGTCGGTCTCGTCAACACCTGACAGCTGAAGTGCAGTGTGTACGCTTCATTAATGGCCTAGCGAACGATGCACTCAAGAAACTGGCTAAGTCACACCGAGCTCAACTAGGATACCAAACTACGCTAGTGGAGCTGCAAAACTTTTTGAATAACGTCGTGACAGATTCGCCGGAACTAGGCAATGCGAGGTCTGCTGCTGGACCTTCTGCCCAGCCTACACGCAAGCGCAACCTTGATGACCCTCTCGAGGACGCCTCTAACGTCTGGAAACGTAACAAAGTTGGCCGAGGACGTGGCCGCGGACGTGGACGTGGAGGTGGCAACAATGGTGGACGTGGTCAGACATCTGGTCGTGAAGATTTTAATTCGCTTGCAAACGCGATGACAGCTGAGGAGCGCAAGCGACACATGGACGAGGGACTTTGCTTCAAGTGCCACAAGAAGGGACACCGCTTGTTCCAATGCCCGGAGTTACTGCAACCTGTCGACTCTCCACCTGTAAGCCGACAGTGGGATCATCCCATTGAAACAACTGGCCCAATGCGACGTCAACGTCTGAACCGATTGTCACCCGCAGAGCGCGCTGAGCTTAATCGACAGCTCAAAGACGCAGTGGAAGCTGGTTTAACACGCCCCAGCTACAGTGAATTCGGCTCGCCAATTCTTTTTGTGCGGAAAGCTGATGGCTCGCTACGTCTGTGCATTGACTACCGTGGCCTTAACGAGGTTACGCGTAAGGACGCCTACCCACTTCCGAGAGTGGATGACACACTGGACGAACTTAAGGACGCGAATTTTTACACACACCTCGACCTCGCTTCTGGATTCTGGCAAGTTCGAGTGCGTGATCAGGACGTTCACAAGACGGCTTTTCAGACCCCTGATGGCTTAATGGAATGGGTCGCCATGCCGTTTGGACTGTGCAACGCACCAGCTACATTTCAGAGGATGATGAACGACATTCTTCGCGACTTTTTACATAAGTTCGTGACAGTCTACCTCGATGACGTCTGTATCTACAGTCGAACTCTGGAGGAGCACCTTGAGCACCTACGTCTAGTGCTACAGCGATTCAAGGAGGAAGGGCTGAAATTACGCCTTAAGAAATGCTTCTTCGGATTGCAAGAAATGGAGTATCTGGGCTACACTGTGTCAGCCGGGAAAAATTTCGGTTTCCACAAAGAAAGTCGAGGCCGTTGCAGACTGGCCAGTGCCCAAGACGCAGAAGGAGGTTCGCAGTTTCGTACAGTTCTGCAACTTCTATGCGAGATTTATACACCATTTTAGCGACCTTACGGCTCCATTGACGGACTTACTGCGGAAGTCCCAGCCACAGAAAGTTACGCTGACGCCTGCCTGTTTGGAAGCCTTCGAGACTCTCAAGTTACGGCTCATTTCCGCGCCATGCCTGATCCTTCCGGAGGTCGGCTCGGACGCGACGTTCACCGTGGCTACAAATGCTTCAACAGTGGGGATTGCAGCAGTCATGTTGCAAGACCAAGGGGGCGGTCTTCAACCAGTCTCTTACTGGGCGCGTAAGCTGAATCCAGCTGAGCGTGGTAACACTTACTCTGCGTACGACTTAGAAGCTTTGGCCGTATGCGAAGCTGTCAAGCATTGGAGGTGCTATCTTGAAGGCTGTTCTAAGTTCCTTGTCGTAACAGACCACGACACACTGCGGCATCTGCTCAGGCAACCAAACAACAGGCTGAACAAGCGGCAAGCAAGATACCTGCGGGATTTGCAACCGTTTGTGGGCTCGATGACACTTGCATATCGCAAGGGAGCTCTGAACGAAGCCGACCCGTTAAGCGGGCGTCCAGACTTCGTACCTCTGGCCACAGTACCCTTATTTTGGGATGGCGAGGTTCCGTCAGATCGAGAATTACGACGGAAGTCCCAGCTGCTATTTGAAGACGCACAGTTAAATTTACTGACTGTTGACGCGTTGCAGCTGAGCCCTGAGTTCGCTGATCTCATTCGCGAGGGGTTCTCACAAGATTCGTTTTATGGGGACGATGGTGAGTGGACAAGAGACAGCCGGATAGAAGCCAGAGACGGGTACTTTTGGCGTCTCAATCGCCTCTGTATTCCACAGAACTCTGAGCTCCGACTGAGATTGATCGCAAAGCTGCACGAAAGTTCGTCAGCTGGTCACAGAGGAGTTGCTAGCACTCTTGCTAAAGCACTCGACAGATTCTGGTGGAAACGAATCCGCCAAGATGTGAAAGATTTTTGTGAACGCTGCGTCGTGTGCCGACGAGCGAAGATTCGACCGCAGATGGCCGCGACTCTTTACCCATTGCCTGTTCCACCCAGACCGTGGCACACAGTTGGTCTTGACTACCTGACACACTTGCCTGAGAGCAATGGCTTTAACAGTGTGCTGATTGTAGTAGACCATCTAACTCGAATGGCCCATTTTCTGCCATGCACAGAGTCGATTACTGCCGAAGAAACTGCCACTTTGTTTTTACAGGGAGTCTACCGCTTACATGGACTACCCCGTGTGCTGGTCAGTGACCGTGACCCGAAATTTGTCAGCGCTTTCTGGCAGACACTCTGGAAACGCCTTGGAACGCGACTGAACATGTCTTCCAGCCGACACCCAGAAACAGACGGACTGACAGAGCGTGTGAACAGCACGTTTCAGCAGCTTCTTCGTTGCTTCTGTTGCTATGATGGCTCTGATTGGTCGACACTTTTACCTCAAGTGGAGTTTGCGTACAATGCTTCGCGTGCACTCGGAATTGAGCACACACCGTTCGAGGCTAACTTTGGTTTTTCTCCTGAGGAGCCTCCTGACCTGCTCTTCAGCATGCGACCATCGATTCCAATTTCGCAAGACGCAACAGAACAGTTGAGATTGTTACAGGAAGTGCACAGCCTGGTACGCTCTGTGTTACAGCTACATAAGGACGAGATGCAAGCGCGTACAGAACCGTCTATAGCGCCACACTTCGCTAAGGGAGACAAGGTGTCAGTCGTCACAGCAAATCTTTTTCTCAGAGGACAACCGAACAGGAAACTCATAGACAGACAGCTCGGCCCTTTTCCAGTGGAGGAGCAGATTGGAAAACACAGTTACAAATTGAAACTACCAGCGACAGTACGCTTACACCCTGTGTTCCACGTTAATAACTTACGGCCCTGCTCTACCGCTCCGCTACGACCAGCTGTCCCGGTAACTGTACCTGAAGGAGACGACGAGGAGTTCGACGTCTCACACATCTCTGATGTGTGCATCAAGTCGCTACCTGGGCGACGAGGCAAATATTTGCTCTTCATGACGCACTTCAGTGATGACGACATTCCACCTGTCTGGCACCGGTTGAACGAGGTGCATCGAACAATTGCGTTACAAGAATTCTTGGAGACGCCCCAATGGCGCAAGTTCGCCAAGACTCAGGTGTACATTGACTTTATGCACGCTTTCCCAGCGCGCATTCCTGAGTCCCAGTAACTGCTTCAGTAAAGGAGCCAAGAACCACGGAGGTCTGCCTCGCGGCGGCCTCATTGATCTGTCAAGAGGGGGAGGGTACGAGTGTGACGAGTACAATCCTGCAACAGTACATTGCAGGACATTGTACAGGTACTCGTTACGGATACCAAATCGTGCTTTTCCACAGGACGGACGTATACTCGTGGGTACGTCGCTACTGCAATATTGTAATGGTGCTGATGCTACAGTACGACCAGTACCTCCCGGTACGTACAGATATGCATAATTAATCTAACCAGCCAGATGACGCGCCAGAACGAGCTCTCCAATGCAGAAGGAGCCGCGTCGTGAGACCCAATGCTAGGCAGGCCGTGTCTCGAGGACAGATGACGACGGTTGAGCAGCACCAACGCCTGACACGTAAGCGAAGCTTGCAGGCGTAACTAGTCTAGGCTGAAACCTATTTAAGCCCAGTGCAGTAGAGGGAGGTGACAGAACCTTTTAACAATTCCTTTGTTCACTTACAACATCTACTGCCTAAGTACAGCAGTGAAACATCTTTTGCCTCTCGACAACATCATTTGCCATCTTGCAACAACAGAACTAGACAGACTAGAACGGATTTGTGCTAGCGTTTAGCTTTCAGAGGCTAACCGCCACATCAATGTGACGAGTACGGTCATGCAACAGTACATTGCAGAACATTGTACATGTACTCGTTACTAATTCCAATTCGTGCTTTTCCATCGGAAGGACGTACAAACGTGGGTACGTCGCTACTGCAATATTAGCAAGGGTTCTGATGCGTATTGTACGACCAGTACCTCCCGGTACGTACATATACGCACAGTTAATCTAACTAGCCATGACGCGCCAAGCTAGGTTTCCTATGCAGAATGTGATTCCCCATGCTAGACGAGCCGCGTCGCTAGAATTTTGACGACGGTTGGAAAGCCCTAACGCCTGACATGTAAGCGAGTGTGAGCAGGCGTAAGCTATATAGGCGGAAAGCTATTTAAGCCTAGTGCAGTAGAGGGAGGTGACAAAACCATGTAACAATTCCTTTGTTCGATTACAATATACTGCTAAAGTACAAGCAGTGAGACATCTTCTCATCGTTTCCCATCTGCACCACCACTCAACAATTGAGTAGCGACAGAACAGAACAAAACATTTGTGCTTTGGAAGGCTAACCGCCACATCAACATGGTACGTTAACAAGCCGTTAAACCCCAATATTTAACCAATACAAGAATTAAGCGACAGGGAGTCAAATTATCCCATCTAATATAGACCGAAGGTCTACGTAGGCTACTAATCCGGGGGTTTGGCGACTAGCGAGCCGAAGAATAGCTAGGCCGCCAAAGTTTCGCATATGGTGGGATCGATGTACTTCCCGGTGACTACGTCGTTGGTTTTCGACCAACCACCCATGTAGCGAATCTCATTGAGGGGTGCGCCGATGCATGCGGCGGCGGACGCCGCGCCTTTCCGTAGGCTATGCGATGTCCATTTTAATTTGAATTGGGGGGGGGGGGGGGGGGGGGGTTGACGCGCCACTGGCGCAGCACGCCTCTCGAATCCACTCGGTGATGGTCCTTGCCATCCACACGTGTGGTGTTTCTTCGCGTGTGACGGCCCAAAAGGTAGTGGGCTCGGGTCCATTGTAGTGGGTTCGGGTACATTGTCGAGTTGGTTGGAGTGACTGGTGCGTCCAGCGGTGAAAGCCTCCATGAAGTCCGCTAGTAACGGTACTACAACAATCGGGAGGTGTAGGAGCGGTTTGTTCGCCGCGGTCCTACGTTGGTCTCCCTTTGCTTTTCGTATAAATAACAGTATGTTGCCGCATGTTTTGTCGACCGCGATGTCGTCCATGTGGCAACGTACGTCGGTTCCCGCGCGGCAAAAATAGCAATAGTTAGTGCAGACTGCGAGGAACGCGCGGAAGGTCTTGCTGTGTACGAGGTTGTCCGGGTGCCAGGTTAGCGCGCGGTAGTGACGGTGGGCGAATAATAGCATATGTTGTACGATGGGTCCGCCTCCTCACACACAACCCCACCATGCGCTGCCCCATGTGTGGCCAATTCACTAGCAACGGCCACATGGCCGGTTATTGCCCCACCATGTATGGGCTAAGACAAGACCGCCACAACAGCGCGCTACAACTCCTACTCTCCCTCTTGGAACGCCACAACGGCGGACGATGGGAGACCATCACTGCAGACTTCGGCAACAAACCCATCAAATCATTCACATCCCCCACACCCACCCACACCCCTCTTGACTGTCACCCCCCTCACCCCACCCACATGCCCACCCGCCTTGTTGCTGTTGACGAAGGCCTCTCGCCCGACTCCCTAATCTCGTACCCCGCCATCCTCCCCCCCCCGAGATTCTCCCCCGCTGCGCTACGACCCCCGGCGCACAAACCCGACTTTATCCGCCTCCTCGAACCTCGATACGTCGGTCACACAAGCGGCCGCCGCCGATACTCGTCAATTAAAAAGATTCAGATAGGGGAGTGGAAGTAACGCACGGACCACAACCTCTCCCAAACAGCTCAATTGATTCGTGCCAAATACACACCCCTCGCAAATGCCATCCGCAGCTACTGGCCAGGTGCCGACGTCGACACCCTCCCCATCGTCATGAGCCGCACAGATACACCGCACTCATCCACCATCGCAAGTCTCACCTCTCTATTAACCCTCCGCATTGACCCTCTTGACAAACTCATCTCCAAAGCACGACTCGACACGTCTCGCATACTTGCACAACTCCACACGCACACTCTCCGATGGCTATATCATCTCCTACTTACATACCGCATCAAATCCCGCACGACCTCTCGCCGCGCCTCCACACACTGCATATTCGCACGCCCCTAATTGCACGCCGCCATCATCTCGTATCGCATACTCCCCCGGGGGGGGGGGGGGGGGGGGGGGGTAAAACCCCCGAACACCATTGGCGAGGTTGGATTTATGTGGTTAACGGTCTAGCCCTGACTTGTAAGCTTCATGGCATAGTTGGGAGGGCCCAGAGACAGCAACCGGCGCATACTGTAACTGTTGTAAACCGGCGCATACGGTACATGTTGTAAATAATTTCAGTTTCAATTTCAATTGTACGATGGGTGCTAGGATTGGTACTAGAATGTCGGGGTCGGTGATGGGCTGCTGCATGGCGAGTCCCCGGCGTCCGTCCGGTAGAAGTGGTCCCATCGCCACTAGCTCCTTATGGTGGTTGCGAAAGAGTTTGTTAATTGCTGAGAAGTAGGGCTGGAGGCTGTTGGCCGCGACGGTTCCGGCCCGGGCGAGCCATGCAGTAAAGCAAAGCATGTCGGCCGCGGTAGCCTCTAGTGGGTTGATTCCTTCTTCGTTGCAAAAAACTGTGAAACGTTGCATTCCGGTGCCGTAGTTGTTGTAGGTGATGGGGGCGAGGGATCTGGTGAGAAGGTCGAGCACGAGATCGCCCAGGTCGTCCGTCCCGACGAGTTCGCGGACATGGATACGTATCGAGGCGTGCCAAGGTGCGTGGGCCGACGGTTCGACGAGTCGATACTTCACAAGTGTTGCTTGGTGGTCGTTGTCCGAGAATGTCCGGGCGTGTCTTGGTCTGGGCGCGGACGTCCGGCCGGTCGGAGCTGGGTGGAGCGTTCCGCGTGATCGGTAGAGCCCAGCCGGTGTGGTACGTGGAAGGCAGTGGCGCTCCAGCCGGGCGTTCCGACTCCCTCGTACGCTCCGCGCTTGCCCGGAAAGAATAAATCGCAGGTGGGGGGTACAAGATTTGTTCGTCGGATAGTTCGCTTAGTAGTTGGTACCATTGTTTGGCGGGCTAGTATGGTGCGATGACTGTTGCTTCGGCGCCAATTTGGCGTAACTTTCGGACGAGGTCGGGAAGGAGCGTCCAAGGTGGGTTGTATCAATTGGACTCGGTTGTAAGTAATACCGTATACGTATTAGTTGCAGATAGCTACTATAAGCTACTCTAGATATGATTAGTACATGTCTAGATCGGACATACCGATAAACTGTTTGACTCGGTACAGAGCTGTCGCTAGGCTACATCTCTCTCACTTATGTTGTCCCGACACCACGCATGTAGGCTAGTTGTCTCTGTGACTGTCATGCTTGCGTGACTGTGATTGTACCTACGTTTGCGTGAGTTATCTTCCACACTAACCGTGTTTGCATGGTTCAATAGGTTATGGGCCCCCGGCTCACATCACTCACGCGCGACAACTTGGTTCGGCGGGCTGCGATCGACAGCTCTCCCGCAGAAGGCAAGTTTCTATAGACACTTAGTACTTTCATCTTGTAGTCGGCGGTATCGCCTGTATAAACTGCGATTTAAAACCCACCCCCATCCCTCTTAAGCCAGCTACTCGACGGCGACAGACAGCCACCCACACCGACGCAATCGTCGTGTGTGGACAGGGTGCACACAGGTCCAAGCTGGAGAAGGGGGGGGGGGGCGCACTATCGGGTGAATACGCATCCACATGTTGCACGACAGCCCGAGCTTGCCTTTTTACTTTCATATTATCTTAGCGACTCAGCCGCCAGCGCAGCGCTCCACATGTCCTGGCCTTGGCCTCGACTTGTGCCCCACACTGGGTGGAGGATACAGAAAAGGTGATTTGAGACACCCCGGGGCGTTAAGCCGAGGGGTCGGCGGGCATCATGCCGTCTCTCTGAAATCAAAGTTAGGCACAAGTCCGGGTAGCGGTTTTTACCGCTGCCTGTTTTTTATTTTGCTCTGTTATTCTGTTTTTTACCACCGCCTCCAACTCACAGGCTTTGCCGACGCTGACTGGGCCAACGACAACAACACCCGTAAGTCTCGCTCCGGCTATCTTTTCACCCTCGGACGCGGGCCCATCAGCTACAAGTCCAAACAACAGACTTGTGTGGCTCAATCCACGTGTGAAGCCGAGTACTACTCTGCGGCTGACGCCACCAAGGAGGGACTCCATCTCCGGCAACTCATGGGGGAAATCTTCAGCTCCCCCATCACCGAAACCACCAGCATCTTGGAGGACAACCAAAGCGTCATTGCATACTCCCAGAATGCCTTGGTCAGCGAGAAGACTAAGCACATCGGTCTGAAGTGGCACTTCCTCAAAGACCACGTGGAGCAGCGAACCATCAAATTGAGGTAACTCCCCACTGACCAAATGGTGGCTGACATGCTCACCAAACCCCTCCCAAGACCTGCACTAGCAAGACACCGAAGTGCGATCCTTGGAGGACAAGACCCAACGCAACGCTTCATCCCGTAGCTAACTTAAGGGGGGGTGTTGTAAGTAATACCGTATACGTATTAGTTGCAGATAGCTATTGTAAGCTACTCTAGATATGATTAGTACATGTCTATATCGGACATACCGATAAACCGTTTGACTCGGTACAGAGCTGTCGCTAGGCTACAGCTCTCTCACTTCTGTTGTCCCGACACCACGCATGGTTGAGTATGTCGGCCCTGACGTTGGCCGCGGATCGAATATAGCGCCCGCGTATGTTGATGTTGTTGGTGTCGATGAGTTCCCACAGTTTCCGAAATTCGTCCGTCATGGCCGGCGACCGAGACGTGAGGTGACTGAGTACAACCAACACTGCTTTATTGTCCTCGTGTAAGAGTACTTTCCGTCTGCGCAAGAGCGGGAGGAACGAAAGCACGGCGAGTCGCACGGCCTTCAACTCCTTCCAAATGATGTGTTGTTGTTGATCTCCCGCTGACCAAAAACCCCGTGCTTCCAATTGCTCTTTCAATACCTCTCCCGAGCCGTAACCAGTGCTGTCGCAATGCAAGTAGAGGGTCTTTATTGGGGAGAAGGTGGGGCGGCCATTGTTGGCGGAGGGGACTTGCGCTCACCACTGGAGGTCTCGTTTCAGCTGATAGGTGAGTCGTACCCGTCCACCCCATCATGTGCGCGCAGCGAAGACGTCGTGCAGTTCGCGGAGGTTGTAGAAGCGGGCTGCCGGAATGGCGAGGTAGAGGTACCGCACTTTTCCGGCGAGCAGTGCGAGCTGTCGGGCAGGTAGCCAACGGGCTTCGCATGCATAGCGTTGCAGTTTCGGTTTTTGCTAGTCCGGGAGAGGGTAGCAATGGCTTGCAGTTTCGAGGGAGGGGCTCGGACAGTAAAGGTTGTGGTGTCGATTTGGAGTATGAGGTGCTCGCTGATTTGTGTAGGCTCCCACTGGCCTTTCTTGGGGTTGCGTCCTAGTCCGAGGTGGTTGAGTCGGGACGCGACGCGGTCGCGGAGCTATAGAGCTGCGCCTCTGATGTCAGCAACCAAAAAATCGTCCGTGTACGGGAGTAAGCGGGCGCCTCTTTATCGCAAGGTTCGTAGATAGCGTCGGGAAGGTTTCGGTCGCGTGGGCTGTTGGTTCGTAGATAGACGGGGGGTGTGCCCGGTGGGGTTGGGCAGCGGTTCGCGTAAGTGACGGATAAAAACTTCGGTAAGCCGGCAAAAATAGTAATTGTTGCATTTCCAGCCCATCAAAAGGCCGGCTAGACGGTAAAGCGTGCCGCGAAAATTTACCGTAAAGAAGTCATTATCCTTTGCCCGTATGCCTAGTGTGCAGTAGCCGTCCGCGAGGTCGAACGAGACCATCGAGTCGCCGGCACGCGTCAGATTCTTCAGGTGCTTGAGTGTCTCGTACGTGTGTTTGTGGTCCTTGCGGTAGTTGCTCGGGGGGCGTAGGTCGATAATGAGTCGCCCTTTGTTTTCCCCCGGTTACGGGACTAAATAATTCTGGAAACCCATATGCTGCGTTGTCCCGTTTCCCAAGCGCATGACTGCAGGAATTTTGGAAGCTCGGAGTCCATGAAGTCGAGCCGTTGTTGTGTTGCGCCTAGCAAGGAGGTGCCGTTGTTGAAAGGTGGGGGCCGCCGGCCGCCGATGAAAGGTATGCGAGCCCCTCGACGAATCCAGCCAAGAACTTGTTCGCTCGCGCCTAATCGTTTCCATTCGGAAGCTCTGTTCCGCACGCGATCACGCATCAAGTTCGAACGGTCGTCGCAGGACGTGGCGCGGCGGGTCACACCATCAGGCGTTCCTATCGGTGTTCTTGGGCTTCGGATCCTTGGTCTCGGCGTTGTTTCTCGGTGGCGGTTTGGGCTTGGGTTGGGGTCTTGGGGTCAGGGTAGGTGTCGGACGGTCCGGGGCATGTCGGTCAAGTGTCTTGCGCGCGAAGGCAGCTCCAGCGGCGGCTTTGACGTTTGCGAGTAGGGAGCATTCGAGCGTTTTGTCGATGAACGGAGGAGGCGTATTCGGAGGAGGCGACGTCCGGTCGCGGTTTGAGGAAACGCTCGTAGGCGAGTTCCGCGAAAATGCAGTCCTAATCGCTCGTATCCCCTCCGCCCTTGGTGTGTCGGATGTGGGATATCCGCACACGGGCGGCCTCCCCGAGCGCGTAGTGGGTGTGGTTGCTTTGACGCACGGTGATGACCGCCGCCTTGTATTCCGGTGAGTCCTTGGGGTAATTTTGAATGTCTTCCATAGCTCATATGCTCGCCGTGCTAGCGCAGGCGGCGTAGGCGGCGTGACAGACCGTGGCTCGGTATTCTTCGAGCGTGGCGTTGTGCCGGCGGGCGGATAGGTGGCGGTAGGTGTCACATGTAAGCTTCCAGATTTGTGGGCCGTCGAGATGCCGGGGGGGTAGCTCGAGGCATAGGGCAATATAGGGTCCCCATAGCTTTGTGTCGATGTGGTAGTCCTCATCTAGCAGTGTTGATGGGGTTGACGTCGTCGTTGGGGCTGGGGCCATGGGTCGCACGGTAGGGTTTATCGAGGGTCGCTCGGTCGGCAATTGTGCGCTACGGGCGTCGTGCTCCGTAATCCCACCCTTCGGCGTGTCGTCTACGCCGACGGAAGTGGCTAGTTGCGTTTTGATTTGTTTTGCTGCTGCTAGTTGAGTGATGCTGGTCGAGCTATGTGTGGCCGGTAGTTCGGTAAAGGCCTGTTGAAACCGGCCATTCATACGCTCTTCCGATGCTGCTGCGTTAGCGAGTAAGCGTTGCTCTTGTTGTTTGAATTCTACCGATGTAATAAATTCCGGCGCGTCGCGAATTTCGTCTACGACTTTTCTATATTCAGCCATCGTATTAGAGCATGGTAAAGAGTCTCGGCTGTGTTAGGCGCGGCCGAATGTACGTTGTCACCTTGCGCAACTACGAGAGCTACGATGCATGTTGCGCGAGCCGAATGAGCGAGCGCAAAGGCAGAAGGTGGTTGCTACAAGTTAGAGGACCTACTTTAGAGGTAAAGCAAGTGGGGGTCCGCCGCGGACAATTTACAGCGCTTGTAATTCTTACCACTTACCGCCGGGGGATTAAGCCCGAGCAAAAGATCCAAAGCACTACTAAAGTACTACTGAACCGAAAAACGGGGATGGGTCGGTAGCTCTAATGAGCAACGCCGACCGTCTTCGCTCTGGGCTTGGCCTCCCATCGAGCGACAGACTGGTGGACATGGCCGCTGAAGTGCGTGTACCATCCACCTCTCCCCACCCGAGCCTAGCTCACCCAGGTCAGTGGATCCGTAGCGACACCAGACGGTACACACTCAAAGGCGCAGCTTCCGGGGATTTGAATTTCATCCCCCCGACAGCTATCGCGCCATCCACTTCGAAATCCACAAATGTACCCGTCACAGTACTGCGACACACAAAAAATACACATCGCTTACAAAAAGCCTCTTCCCCGGATGGCGGCGCGCCACACCGCGCCCCTCCGAGCTTCCGGACGTCCCCGTCCGCTGCCAACATCCACCAAACCCAGGTCCCATCGGACCTGGTCGCGTGCAGCCAACACGCGCAATACTCTCAAAAACCTACTCGAAAATCCAAACTAAACTCCACTACTAACCTCCACCACTCGGAATCTAGCTCGATCGCTATGTCTTCGACCCCTACCCCCCCCCCACCTACAGGCAGGCGCTACTGAGGGATCCCCCGCCGCATGGCCGCTTCACGGACCTCTACCACCCCAGGAACAGACTCGCAGGACACCCATTGACCCCGTTTCTTACCGCCTCCCAACTGACCCACCCCCACCAGATTTTGGGCACAGCTCTGGATCCCCTCCCTCTCCGTCGTGGACTCGAGACCCCCTTGGTCCTGACCCCCCCCCGGTCAACTGTGGCCCTGGGACAGGCCGACGACCTCTCCACCCGTATGGTCGACTCGTTCCTCCTTACAGGCCAATACTCCACCACCCCCTCCCACCTTGCTCGGTTATGGATCCACGGCGTCTTCTTACCGGACCCGACCCACCCCGATCCGATCACGTCGGCCTGCTCGTTGGCCCGCCGCTGGCTCCTCGAGTGCCTCAACGACCTCCCTAATCCCCCCAGCCTCGTTAAAAATATAATCGGCCGGGAACTCGCCCACCACACTCGATGGACCGCGAACACCACCCGCCCACACCACCCCACAGCACCGAAATGCGACGATACCACACCCCTACCAAACGATCTGCGTACGAGTTATCAAGAAATTCGACTGGTTCTTCCCACCTCATGTATAGCGGTAGGCCTCTTGTACCAACTCGCTTCACGCCAACGTGAATTCCGTTCGGCCGGTCCAGTGCCCCCCTCTGCAGCCTCCTCCCCTTCGCTCCTGAATAAAGTGAGACAGCAGAAAATTCACTTTCTACGCGATGCCTCAGCTCCTAAAGTTCCAGGCCGAAGGGTGAAAATCCGCTCCCCCCTGTTCCCCGGTATCACCGGCCAAGAAACAATCGCCCTACTACAGGACCTACTCACTTCCGACCTCGCGATCGCACTCACCTCTGCCGGATCAGCCCCCACGACCCACCCCCAGTGCAGAATCGAAGACCTACCCGAGCCAGCTCAATTCATCCTCCAATTCGCGGACGCCCTCCAGCCGCTGGACACTCCCACACCGATCGAGTCCGACCCATCCTCCTTATGGGTAAATATCCTCCACCTGCCCAATAACCCCATTCATTCACAATCCGGCCTTGTATCCCATCACATATTTCCATATTCACCCTATGAACCAGTACCCCCCAACCATCACCTTCACACCATTACCATCACACCCCCCCCATCACAGGCCATGTTCCAGGCTCGTCCTGGGCTGACACATGCCTCACCACAGTCCTCATCCAGTCCCGCCACTCCCTTTCCCTCCCTTGCATCAACTCAGACGGCACAATCCCACCCACACACTGGCTATACACCCTCTTATCTCAAACAGCCACTGAATATATAACCCATCACACCCCCACATCCACCCCCCCTTCCCAACACCCCCTCAGTCTCTCTCACTACACAACCCTGAAAAAATTCCCCGATGGCTCATACTTCCTCCAACTCCCCCACCATCACCACCTGCATTCAGATATCCCTCAACACCGAAATGTACTGCATCCTCATCTCCACTAACGGCACAGTCACCATTCCCCTCACCCACACATACACCCACAGAGGAGCACGCATACAGTCCACATGCACCCTCAACATCAACCCCCACCATTACTCCACCTTTGGTAGGGCCCGTCTCACGGACCCTATCTTCACCACCACCCCCTCTCCGCCTCCCCTCACAGTCACACAACGTTACGCCCTCCACCGCAACCCCCCCGCTCTCCTTCTCCAATGGTCCCACCACCTCTAGGACAACCACATCACCAACCAGTGGCACCTGGAGCCCTCCGACTTCCACATGCAGGACGACGACGACCTTCCCCTCGACCTCTCCTCCCTTCCCGACATCCAGATATCTTCCACCACCCCGCCCACACTCCATCATGGGCACTCCACCACCCCACCATCTCTCACCCCGCCTCCACCTCCTCATTCCACATCAACCCCTCACCCAACCCTTCAGTCCCCCTGTCAGCCCCCCCACCCACTACTACCCCTACCCCCCTTCTCAACATCACGGAAGACTCATCCGATCCCATGGACTCCTCTTCCTCCCCACCACCCCCCCCACCACAAAACACAACCCCCCACCCTCTCCCCCAAACCCCACTCCTGCCCTCTCCCCTCCTCATCCTCATTTGATACACCCCTCCCCCCCTCTCTCCTCCACAACACCCGACCATACGAATTCCCCCCCATACCCCCGCCCCCCCACCGACCCATCGCTCAAGCTCGCACCCCAGGCCGGCATCACCAAACCCTCCCGCCCCTCCCGCAAGACAACCTCCCCACCCCCCCCCCACGCGCCCCACCACACCCCTCCCTCCTCTCCGCGCACAAACACAAGGCCCCCTCACACTCCCCTTCGCCGAACCCCACACCGGCGTCACCTCCCCCCCCAATGCGCCCTCGACCCCTCCTTCCTTCCCCTTCCCACCTCTTCCCCGGATGGCGACGACTACGACCTCGACGATTACGCCGACCTACTGGAGGAAGACCTAGAGGAGACCCGTCCCCTCCCATCTGCCACCCCCGCCTCCCACGGCACCAACAGCCCCCACAGGTCACCCCCGGCTGCCCCGACCGGAAATCATCATTAGTCCCCCACAGGACACCCCCGAGGTTAGACCCCACACCCAACCCCTCCCCCCCCAACCCAACATCCGAAGTCACACTGTAAACACCGCGCTACAATCCACTTTCCCGGCCCACTTTACCCCCCGCACCTGCTGCATAGCTCTGCATAACTACCTATTCGACCTCAACCTAGAATACGGCCTCCCTGCGCCCATCGGTTTCCTCGATTCCTCAGTGGTCCTCTCCTTCAAATGGGGACGTTACCAGGACCTCTCCAGCCTCTACTGCCTTGCTTCAGCAATTACAAAACTCCACTCTACTCCCATCGCCTCCTATACAGTTATCACTAATAACGAAGTCGACAATCACCACCACAACTCCCAATACCCCAGCCACTGGACCAACTTGTCTAATCGCGGCTCCCCCCCCCGCCCGGGTACGCCTAACCACTCTCTCCTCGTCCTCACGTGGCAAAACTCTCACTTCGGCCTCCTACACCTCACTCACTCCTCCGCTACCTGGATCGACTCCCTACACCACCCCCCTCCGTCTGACCTCCTCGCCCGCTCTCTCAATCTCCTCTCCGCCTCGAACTCCCCCCCCCTCCCGTCGGAGCCCTACGCTCACTCAACCCGCCTCGCCAAAATGACCCGTGGTCGTGCGGCACCCACGCCCTCCTACACACCTACTTCATCGCCACAGCCCCCCCGGACCAACCATACAACCCCCCTCCTTCGACCCCCGGACGTCGGTATACTCCCTCCACACTCTCCTTTGGAACCACACCTTCCGCTCCACCCCCCTCCCGCAGGGACGCCCCCATCTTCTCGATTCCCTCCACCACCCCACATCAACATCCCCCCCACAGCTCCCCACCCCTCCCCAACCTCTCCCCCCCTCCCCCCCTCTCCTCCCACCCCCCCTCCAACCCCCACCCGACGAACGCCCCCCCCGACGACCCTCCCAACCCCACCCCCCAACCTCCCCTCCCCCATCCTCCCTCACCACACTTCCCAACCCCTGCATCTCATCACCCTCAACACCCGCGGCCTCCACACCTCCATTATGGACGTCGAACACCTCTATACCTCGCACCGCCATGACGTCCTCATCCTCACCGAAACCGGCCATGACACCCACAAATCCCGCTGGCGTATCGCTCTCCCCCAATACCACCTCAAAAGCTCCCGACCATGCTACTCACTTGTGCCCCTACCCAACGCAGGCGTTCTCTTCGCGGTCCGCAGAGCCTCTTTCCAATCTGCCACCGTCCTAACCCCGCCCCCCCACCTCATCCCCCATATCGCCGGACTAAAAATCGTTTCCCACTCAGGCACCCCTTACCTCCTTATAGGTACCTATGTGCCCCAGCTCTACACCCCCCAACTGACCCGCCTATATGTTGAAGTTGCTGCTTGGGGCCTCCGCCTCGCTGACGACCACCCGCAACACCGCACCCTCTGGGGAGGGGACTTCCAAACAACCACCAACACAGGTACATGACACCCTGCCCTCACCTCCCTCCTGAAGTCCCACCTCCAACCCCTCCACGACCCAATCCCTACCTTCCCCCGCAGCGAAGGCTGCCTTGACCACTGGCTCACCACGACCCCTTCACCTCTCACCCTCCCACCTTCCTCTTGCTCGATATTCTCTTCCCCCTCCCACTTTACCGACCACTCTGCGATCCACCTCGTCATTCCCGCCCCCTTCTCCCTCATGGCCCATCCCCCCCCTCCCCATACCCACCCCCACACACATCACACGACGCGCAAACTCAACTTTCGACTTCCCTTTACGCTTGACCACATACAAACGTACCAAACCAGCACCCCCGACCTCATCAACCACACGGCCGCCCTCCACGCTGAAATTCTCAACACCCCACACACCTCGGCCTCCCCCGACACCCTCGACACCCTTGCCTCACAATTCACTACACTCCTCTCCCAACACATGGACCACGCAGCCACAGTTTGGCCCCTCCTCCCCTCCAAAAAACCCCGCCCACCCCAAGCGTCCCTTGACCCTACTTGGCTTACAAAGAAAACACGCACTCACGTCCTCAAACTCCGCAAATGCAGCAAGAACAACGGCCCCCTCCCCCTCGCCCAAGCCCTCTTAAACACAACTGAATATCTCTTCCCCGACGCCATCAAACAACAGTGCCAAGCACGCATACGCCAGCTCCTTCACACCACCACCACAGAAAAGGTAAAACTAATAGAAACCCGAGCCAATACGGCCTACGACACCTGCCCCAAACTCTCCCACCGCCGCTTGAAAATTAAAAGCGGCCTCCTACCCCCCGCCGGCGCCGCCTCCACCCTCCACCGCATTACCAAACCCGATAAAACCACCGCATCCTCTCCCTCCGCCGTCATCGACGCGGTACACTCCCACTTCGCCACCGAACTCGGCCGCGCCACCCCACACGATCTACCCACCCCTCCGTGGGAACTCCCCGACAACCCCGACAACTTTACCATCGAACCCCGCGGTGACCCCTCTCTCACCCTTGCCGACATGATTACCCGCGACACGTTCGATGAAACCCTCAACTCCCTCGGCACCGGCAAAGCCCCCGGCCCGGACGGTATCCCCAACGAAATAATCAAATTCCTACCACCGGCGACCCGCTCCGCCCTCTTCTCCCTCCTCTCCCTCCTCGCCCACAAATCGTACACCCCTTCTGATTGGTGCCACAGCACAACTTGCCTCCTGCAATAAAAAGGCGACCCCTCCCTCCTCGATAACTACCGCCCTATCGCCCTCATGAATAACCTCCTTAAACTATGGACAGCACTAATCAAAGATGCAGGCTCGAAATACGCCGAAACCCACGGCATTCTCAGCGACCAACATGACGGATTCCGACAACACCGCAGCATCCACGACGCCCTCTCCTCCCTCATTATGACGATGGAGGACGCGAAACTCCACAGCAAAGACATCTACGTCATGTACGCAGATTTCAAAGGCGCCTTCAACGCCGCGGACCACCGCATCATGTTCAAACACATGCGTCAACTCGGTATGCCCCCCACCTTTGTCGACACATGCGAACACCTCTACGGGGTCTCAACCACAGACTATATTACACCACATGGCCCCACCCCTTCTATAGACATTAATCGAGGAACCCTCAAGGGAGACACTCTCTCCCCCTTTCTATTCACCCTCTTCCTTGAACCCTTCCTTCGCTGGCTCACGGTGGGCAGTCGGGGCTACCGCCCAGGCCCCCCCACCACTAACGTCGACCCCACAGAACCCACAGCCACATACCCAGGACACGGCTTCGCTGACGACCTCAGCCTCGCCACGGGCTCGACCCCCAACATGACCATCCAGCTCAGAAAACTCTCCCTCTTCAGCGCCTACACGGGCATGACCGTCAACATCCGCAAATGCTGCATCACCGGCGCCCTCTGGCGCACAGGCAACGCCCTCACCCTCGCCAACACTACCCTCCTCGCATCCCGCCTGCAAACTCAGTTCATCTCCCTCAACTCCACCCCGGCCCCCATCCCCTCCATCGGCCCCAAGGACACATACCGAGTCCTAGGGGTAGACCTAAACACCTCCCTCAACTTCACGAAACACTGGCACGAACTAAAACGTACCACTGCATCCCTCATCACCGCCCTTTCCACCTCCCCACTAGCACAATCCCGCAGAATCAGGGTCATCCGTGGACTCCTCATCGGAAAACATTTCACCCTCCAGTTCGGCCTCTTCACCGACTCCCAACTCGACACTCTGGAAAGACAAATCTGCCGCGCACTCCGCTCCGCCGTCTCCTCGGTACGTAACCTTCCCCGCACCGCCCTTCACCGCCCTACCTCCGACCTAGGGAACGGCCTCCCCTCCCTCAAAACCCACGCCGCACAACTCACAGTTTGCCACCTACATAAAATCATGAACACCTCAGGCAATAGAGGCCACATGGCCCGCGCACACATTGCGCACCTTATCCACCACATACTCCCACTGGCCCTCGGAATCCATAATGTCAACCTGTTACACCCCACCCACACTCAAGTGCTTAGTAAGGGCTCAGCGCGATGCGGGCACCCTATTCCACAACATCCCTCCACTCTCCCTCACCAACCCTATCGCCTCCACAATCCGCGCCCACTTCACCACTCAAGACAACGCCCTCCTCGCCTCACTCTGGGACAAAGCCACACACATCACCGACCCCCACACATATAAGCAAGCCTACTGCGATTTCTCTCCCCGCAAAACACACGCCTCCCTTCTCCCCTGCCTCACCCCCCCCTGGAAAAATAACATCACCACGTGGCCACAAGTCCTCCTCAGAGCCACCTCATCCTCCCTCATCCTCAAATCATGCAAATCCATCACCACACTCACGGGGTCCACCACCTCACCCTCGGTCCCCATCCGCCTCCTCGCCGCAATCCTCACCGAACCCCTCGATACTATCCACAACCACCTCCCCATCACAAGCCTCACTACCAAACAAGCATCCCCCCCCACCACTATACACCCCTCATGGATTCCCCTCCTCTCCCCACACATCCCTCGCTCACCCCCCACCCTCTCATCCGGCATCCACACCTCCCGCAACACTCGCCCCACCCCCACCGCACCCACCACACACTTAGACACAGAATACCTCACCCCCTCAGACCACCACTACCCCACCTGCGACGTTATACGCATCACTTCCAAACACAAGGACACAGAATACGGCCAAACGCAGTACATGGTTGAATGGGCCCCGGAACACCTCACGGAATGGGACATTCAGTTACAACTCGACGACGGCTTCCGCCTCATCTCCTCCACCCCCACATCGGTATACCTCCCCACCCCCTCCCCTGCCGACTGCTCCATCTGTCATGACCCTCCGCACACAGAACCCACCTCCACCTGCTGCACATGCCCGCACTTTGCCATACATTCCCAATGCCGCCCAGCTCAAGGACCCGCCACATGGCAGTGCGAATGGTGTGCTCGCGGACAGCAACACGACCCCACCCACCTCCACGAAGTCTAGTGGGCCCCATGCCTACAACTACACGACATCATCAGTGAGACCCCCTCCGGCCCCACCGCCCTCACCGCAATTAACTCCGGCTTCGTCCCCTCCTCCACACCCATTCTGCCAGCACCCGGACCCCCTCCCTGGTCACACCCCCTAATCACATTCTACCATGACCCCATTAACCCCGACCTCGACATGCTCCCTACCGGCAAATTCGCCATCCACGCACACCCGACACTTCACGACACCGCCGTACTCTGCACTCCCGACGGCCGCGCGGTCACCACCCTTAACGGCCCCCGCGTCCGACACCTCTACCAACTCTTCCGCCCCGACCTCTCACAACATACGTTCGAAGAGGAGGTCTACCACCTCCTCACTCGCCTAGGTTCGCGCTCAGAAATCCACTCACCCACACCCGCCACCACCACCCGCAATAGATGGGCCACTAGAGAAGACCTACTCACAGCTCTCCGCCACACATTCCACATACAGACAGAACTCTACTCCGACCTCCTCAATAAATCCCTCCACTCCCACACATACCACTCCCTCTACCCCGAAGACATAGTCTTCTCATCTAGTGGCAGCAACGCCCAACACACATGGCACGGCACCAACATCGCCAACCCCGAACATGACCACGAATGCATGCGCCGCGCCATGGGACACGCAATCACCACCGCACACCTCATTGCACCTCACACACCCAGCGCAACCATCCTCATCCTCCCCCGATGGGAAAACACACCCTACCGCCATTCCAAATACATCGACTCCCCATACACCCACCACCTTTACACCCTCCCCAATGACGCAAACTCCTTCCCCCCCCCCGACCAACACACTGGCACTCCCACCCCTACCCCATTCGGCACACGCTGGATGGTCGACATATACCTCGTCGCCAAGCCCCTCGCACTCTCCACCCTCCCGTCACCCACAGCCATGACCGCACTTCACAACACCCTCGAATCTATCTACGGCACTCACCTCCCCATCCCCGCCATCACCCCCCCCCCCACCTACTCGACACCTACTCACCCCACTCAACAGGCATATACCACCTCCCCCCAAACCCAACTCACCCCATCACATACCCCCTCCATGAACGCCTGCATCTAACATACCCCCCCACCAGAGGTACTCTTGCTTGGAATTGGCATGACTTTGTCTACACAGACGGCTCGAAAAAAGGCAGCTCGTCCCCCCTCGGAGCAACAGCTACCCACCCCGCCTCGGACACCAAAATCAAAATTCTGGTGACCTCTACCCCTCCCTCCCACACAATAAATCGTCGCGCTGAATTAGCTGGCATAGATATCGGCCTCCAACTTGGCCGCACCCACCTCCTCACAGACAGTGCGTGCTCCCTCCGCCTCATACAAGGATACTTAAACTGCCCTTCCGCTTACATACACAACATCCACCGCGACACCTTCCTATCCATCACACACACCCTTAAAACCCGCTGCGACGCAGGCATACGCACACACCTCGGCAAAGTCAAAGCACATAACCACTCCCTAGGCAACGACCTCGCAGACACCCTTGCCAACCAAGTCGCGGATGGACACCCACCCGACACTACATACACCACATGCTTAGAGGTCACGATAGGCCACTGGACCTGGCCTTACACCCTCATTTCACAAACCCTAGGAGACCCATTACCCTACATATACACCAACCTCAAAGCCGACGCACACACCTACAGCACCAAACACACCCACACACCCCTCTCGCATACCACCAAACACGGTGCCCTCCTCGCCCGCGCCGCGGAGGACGGCGCCGATTTCTCTTACCACAAAAACCACTCAACCCTCACTAATATCCAATTCACACACAAGCAAGAATTCATGTGGGGAGTCCACAACACCCGCCTTCTTACTCATAACCCCACCCTGCGCTGCCCCCTATGTGGCCAATTCACTAGCAACGGTCACATGGCCGGTAACTGCCCCACCATGTCTGGCCTAAGACAGGACCGACACAACATCGCGCTACAACTCCTACTCTCCCTACTGGAGCGCCACAACGGAGGACGCTGGGAAACCATCACAGCAGACTTCGGTAATAAACCCATCAAATCTTTTGCCTCTCCCACTCCTACCCACACTCCACTTGACTGCCACCCACCTCACCCCACCCACATGCCCACCCGCCTGGTTGATGCTAACGAAGGTCTCTCGACCGACTCCCTAACCTCCTGTCCCGCCGTCCTCCCACCTGAGGTTCTCCCCCCCGCGCTACGGCCCCCCGCACACAAACCCGACTTTATCCGCATCCTCGAACCCCGATTCGTTCGTCACTCACACGGTCGCCGACGTTACGCATCCATAAAAAAGATTCAGATAGGGGAATGGAAGTACTGCACGGACAATAACCTCTCCCACACAGCTAACCTCATACGAGCCAAATACACACCCCTTGCAAACGCCATCCGCAGCCACTGGCCATGCACAGTGGTAGACATCCTTCCCATCGTCATGAGCCGCACATGCACACCGCACTCCTCCACCATCACGAGTCTCACCTCCCTACTCACCGCCCGCACCGACCCCCCTGACAAACTCATCTCCAAAGCACGCCTCGAAACGTCTCGCATCCTTGCACAACTCCACACGCATATTGTCCAATGGCTACATCATCTCCTGCTCATATACCGCATCAAATCCCGCACGACCTCCCGCCGCGCCCCCGCACATTTCCCCTTCGCACGCGCATGACTGCATGCCACCCTCGCCTAGTCTTTCACATCTCCCCGGGGGGGGAGTAAAACCCCCGACACTTCCCTGGAGAGGTTGGATTAGGTGTTTAACGGTCTAGCCCTGACTTGTAAGTTCCCTGTATGGCATAATTGGGAGGGCCCAGAGACAGCAGCCGACGCATCCGGGTTTTGGTGAAAAAACCGGCGCATACGGTACATGTTGTAAACAATTTCAATACTGCGCTTGTGACGCTATGTCTCCGCGCGTTGCCTTCGGCGGGCTCAACATGGTACGTTAACTGGCCGTTAAACCCCAATTTTTTACCAATATAAGAGAACATCATATGAACCGTCAAGGTACCCGTATCATTATCTGCATCTATCCTATACTATTTAGCGACCGGGAGTCATACTACGCCAAAGATGACAGTTTTATTACATTTTGGATAAACATGCACTAAAACACATATTCGATGGTGATGTTATTTCTATTCAGCGCTTGATCAGGGAAAGGTGGGTTGCGCGAGCCGATTGGGCGAGCGTAAAGGCAAAAGGTGGCTGCTACCCGCTAGAGGAGCTGCTTTAGAAGTAAAGAAGGTGGGCGTCCGCAGCGAACAATTTACTGCGCATGTGACGCTTTGTCTCCGCGCGTTGCCTTTGGCGGACTCAACATAGTACGTTAACTAACCGTTACACCCCAACATTTACCAATATAAGAATTTACAAAGCAGGTGGAGGCTCCGTTTGCTAGAAGTGTTGATCTCTTACACTTTTATCTCGCAAGAGTCTTATATGGCCTAGTATACACGGTAATTGAGAGAATCGGGAGGATGGGTTGTGTTAGCTGTGCTCACGCAAAGGGAGAAGGTGGACGACATGTGTGTGTCGGCGCGTCATACATAGGGGTAACGCTTGCCCGTGTTTTACCTTTGTGACATGTGTATTCTAGCGGTTAGAATTTTTAACGTCGTGGCAACGCCCAACTATTCTCGCCACCGGTGCAATTTAACTTTTGTAATATCAATATGGCCATTTATAAAGCACGTGGAGGCTCCGTCTGCCATGTTGTCGCCATTGAGCGGGTTGATCGTAGGCTGGCCACCCCAAGGTGTCAGCCAGCCGAAGAAAAACCACTATGCTTGTTTTGCAAGGACAGTACGGTCGATGTAGTCCATGACTATGCTCGACTCGGTTGACCGGCCGCCGAACTATTTAATCTTTTGTAGCGTCACTCCAACATTGTAGACGGCGGTCGCTAGTCCTTTTCGTAATGCGTGCTGCGAAGTCCAACAAAATCCCTCGGGGGGGGGGGAGGGGGGGCTCCCATATCGCTATCGTAACCTCGTGAGGCCACTATGTGAGCGTGTTAGCCGTCCAACCGTCGTGTTTCTTTGTCAAGTCATTGAAATTGAAATTGAAATTGAAATTGTTTACAACATGTACCGTATGCGCCGGTTTTTCACCAAAACCCGGATGCGTCGGCTGCTGTCTCTGGGCCCTCCCAACTATGCCATACAGGGAACTTACAAGTCAAGGCTAGACCGTAAACCACCTAATCCAACCTCTCCAATGTGGGTCGGGGGTTTTACTCCCCCCCGGGGAGGTGTGCAAGTAGAGGCGAATTATGTGTGCATTCAGGGTCGTGCGAGGGGGCAATGTGCGGATGCGCGGCGGGAGGTCGTGCGGGACTTGATGCGGTATATGAGTAGGAGGTGATGCAGCCATTGGACAGTATGCGTGTGGAGTTGTGCAAGAATGCGAGACGTGTCGAGGTGTGCTTTGGAGACGAGTTTATGAGGAGGGTCGGTGCGGGCGGTGAGAAGGGTGGTGAGACTCGTGATGGTGGAGGAGTGCGGTGTACCTGTGCGGCTCATGACGATGGGGAGGATGTCAACCACTGTGCCTGGCCAGTGGCCTCTGATGGCGCTTGCAAGGGGTGTGTATTTGGATCGTATGAGGTCGGCTGTGTGGGAGAGGTTGTTGTCTGTGCAGTACTTCCATTCCCCTATCTGAATCTTTTTTATGGATGCGTAACGTCGGCGACCGTTGGAGTGACCAACAAATCGGGGTTCGAGGATGCGGATGAAGTCGGGTTTGTGTGCAGGGGGACGAAGCAGGGGGGGGAGAATCTCAGGGGGGAGGACGGCGGGGCATGAGGTTAGGGAGTCAGGCGAGAGACCTTCGTCAGCAGCAACAAGTCGGGTGGGCATGTGTGTGGGGTGAGGTGGGTGGCAGTCAAGTGGAGTGTGGACAGGGGTGGGGGAAGCAAACGATTTTATGGGTTTGTTACCGAAGTCTGCGGTGATGGTTTCCCATGGTCCTCCGTTGTGGCGTTCCAGTAGGGAGAGTAGGAGTCGCAGAGCGCTGTTGTGTCGGTCCTGTCTTAGACCAGACATAGAGGGGCAGTTACCGGCCATGTGGCCGTTGCTAGTGAATTGGCCACATAGGGGGCAGCGCAGGGTGGGGTTGTGAGTAAGTAGGCGGGTGTTGTGGACGCCCCACATGAATTCTTGTTTGTGTGTGAACTGGATATTTGTGAGGGTTGAGTGTTTTTTGTGGTAAGAGAAATCAGCGCCGTCCGTCGCGGCGCGGGCGAGGAGGGCTCCGTGTCTGGTTGTTTGCGAGAGAGGAGTGTGTGTGTGTTTTGTGCTGTAGGTGTGTGCGTCGGTTTTGAGGTTGGTGTATCTGTAGGGTATGGGGTCTCCTAGGGTCTGTGGAATGAGGGTGTATGGCCAGGTCCAGTGGCCTATCGTGACCTCTAAACCTGTGGTGTATGTAGTGTCGGGTGGGTGACCATCCGCGACGAGGTTGGCGAGGGTGTCTGCGAGGTCGTTGCCTAGGGAATGGTTGTGGGCTTTGATTTTGCCGAGGTGTGTACGGATGCCTGCGCCGCAGCGGGTTTAAAGGGTGTGTGTGATGGATAAGAGAGTGTCGCGGGGAATGTTGTGGCGGTAAGCGGAAGGACAGTTTAAGTAACCTTGTATGAGGCGGAGGGCGCACGCACTGTCTGTGAGGAGGTGGGTGCGGCCAAGTTGGAGGCCTATATCTATGCCAGCTATTTCAGCGCGATTTATTGTATGGGAGGGAGGGGTAGAGGTCACCATGATTTTGATTTTGGTGTCCGAAGCGGGGTGGGTAGCTGCTGCTCCGAGGGGGGACGAGCTTCCTTTTTTCGAGCCGTCTGTGTAGACAAAGTCATGCCAGTTCCAAGCAGGGGTGCCTTTGGTGGGGGGGTACGTTAGATGCGCGCGGTCCGGGAGGGGGTATGTGAGGGGGTGAGTTGGGTTTGGGGGGCGGTGGTATATACCCGCTGAGTGGGGTGAGTAGGTGCCAAAGAGGTGTGGAGGAGGGGGGGTGATGATGGGGTTGGGGAGGTGAGTGTCGTAGATAGATTCGAGAGTGTTGTGAAGTGCGGTCATGGCTGTGGGTGATGGGAGGGTGGAGAGTGCGAGGGGCTTGGCGACGAGGTATATGTCGACCATCCAGCGTGTGCCGAATGGGGTAGGGGTGGGAGTGCCAGTGTGTTGGTCGGGGGGGGGGACCAATGGAGGGGATGGGGGCCGGGGTGGAGTTGAGGGAGATGAACTGAGTTTGCAGGCGGGATGCGAGGAGGGTAGTGTTGGCGAGGGTGAGGGCGTTGCCTGTGCGCCAGAGCGCGCCGGTGATGCAGCATTTGCGGATGTTGACGGTCATGCCCGTGTAGGCGCTGAAGAGGGAGAGTTTTCTGAGCTGGATGGTCATGTTGGGGGTCGAGCCCGTGGCGAGGCTGAGGTCGTCGGCGAAGCCGTGTCCTGGGTACGTGGCTGTGGGTTCTGTGGGGTCGACGTTAGTAGCGGGGGGGCCTGGGCGGTATCCCCGGCTTCCCACCGTGAGCCAGCGAAGAAAGGGTTCAAGGAAGAGGGTGAATAGAAAGGGGGAGAGGGTGTCGCCCTGGAGGGTTCCGCGATTAATGTCTATAGAAGGGGTGGGGCCATGTGGTGTAATATAGTCTGTGGTTGAGACCCCGTAGAGGTGTTCGCATGTGTCGACAAAGGTGGGGGGCATACCGAGTTGACGCATGTGTTTGAACATGATACGGTGGTCCGCGGCGTTGAAGGCGCCTTTGAAATCGGCGTACATGACGTAGATGTCTTTGTTGTGGAGTTTCGCGTCCTCCATTGTCATAATGAGGGAGGAGAGGGCGTCGTGGATACTGCGGTGTTGTCGGAATCCGTCTTGTTGGTCGCTGAGAATGCCGTGGGTTTCGGCGTACTTCGAGCCTGCATCTTTGATTAGTGCTGTCCATAGTTTAAGGAGGTTATTCATGAGGGCGATAGGGCGGTAGTTATCGAGGAGGGAGGGGTCGCCTTTTTTATGTAGGAGGCATGTTGTGCTGTGGCACCAATCAGGAGGGGTGTAGGATTTGTGTGCTAGGAGGGAGAGGAGAGAGAAGAGGGCGGAGCGGGTCGCCGGTGGTAGGAATTTGATTATTTCATTGGGGATACCGTCGGGGCCGGGGGCTTTGCCGGTGCCTAGGGAGTTGAGGGTTTTATCGAAAGTGTCGCGGGTAATCATGTCGGCAAGGGTGAGAGAGGGGTCACCGCGGGGTTCGATGGTAAAGTTGTCGGGGTTGTCGGGGAGTTCCCATGGGGGGGTGGGTAGTTCGTGTGGGGTGGCGCATCCGAGTTCGCTAGCGAAGTGAGAGTGTACCGCGTCAATGACGGCGGAGGGAGAGGATGCGGTGGTTTTATCGGGTTTGGTAATGCGGTGGAGGGTGGAGGCGGCGCCGGCGGGGGGTAGGAGGCCGCTTTTAATTTTCAATCGGCGGTGGGAGAGTTTGGGGCAGGTGTCGTAGGCCGCATTGGCTCGAGTTTTTATTTTCTTTATCTTATCCGTGGTGGTGGCGTGAAGGAGCTGGCGTATGCGTGCTTGGCACTGTTGTTTGATGGCGTCAGGGGAGAGATAGTCGGTCGTGTTTAAGAGGGCTTGGGCGATGGGGAGGGGGCCGTTATTTTTGCTGCATTTACGGAGTTTGAGTATGTGAGTGCGTGTTTTATTTGTTAGCCAAGTAGGGTCAAGGGACGCTTGGGGTGGGCGGGGTTTCTTGGCGGGGAGGAGGGGCCAAACTGTGGCTGCGTGGTTCATGTGATGGGAGAGGAGTGTGGTGAATTGTGAGGCTAGGGTGTCGAGGGTGTCGGGGGAGGCCGAGGTGTGTGAGGTGTTGAGTATTTCTGCGTGGAGGGCGGCCGTTTGGTTGATGAGGTCGGGGGTGCTGGATTGGTACGCTTTTATGTGGTCGGGTGTGAGGGGAAGTCGAAAGGTGAGTTTGCGCGTTGTGTGATGTGTGTGGGGGTGGGTACGGGGAGGGGGAGGGTGTGCCATGAGGGAGAAAGGGGCGGGAATGACGAGGTGGATTGCAGAGTGGTCAGTAAAGTGGGAGGGGGAGGGGAATATCGAGCAAGAGGATGGTGGGAGGGTGATAGGTGAAGGAGGCGTGGTGAGCCAGTGGTCAAGGCAGCCCCCGCTGCGGGGGAAGGTAGGGATGGGGTCGTGGAGGGGGTGGAGGTGGGATTTGAGTAAGGAGGTGAAGGCAGGGTGTCCTGTACCTGTGTGGGTGGTCGATTGGAAGTCCCCTCCCCAGAGGATGCGGTGTTGCGGGTGGTCGTCCGCTAGGCGGAGGCCCCAAGCTGCAACTTCTGCGTAGAGGCGGGTCAGTTGGGGGGTGTAGAGCTGGGGCATATAAGTACCTATAAGGAGGTAAGGGGTGCCTGAGTGGGGGACGATTTTTAGTCCGGCGATATGGGGGATGAGGTGGGGGGGCGGGGTTAGGACAGTGGCAGACTGGAATGAGGCTCGGCGGACCGCGAAGAGAACGCCTGCGTTGGGTAGGGGCACAGTTGAGTAGCAAGGTCGGGAGCTTTTGAGGTGGTATTGGGGGAGGGCTATGCGCCAGCGGGACTTGTGGGTGTCGTGGTTGGTTTCGGTGAGGATTAAGACGTCCGGTTGGTGGGAGGTGGAGAGGTGTTCAACATCCATAATGGAGGTGTGTAGGCCGCGGGTGTTGAGGGTGATGAAGTGTAGTGGTTGGGATGTGTGGTGGGGCTGTGGTGATGAAGTAGGTGTGCAAGAGGGCGTGGGTACCGCACGACCACGCTCCGTCGGAATCGTTTTGGCGAGGTGGGTTGAGGATGCGTAGGGTACCGACGGGAGGGGGGGGGGGAGGAGTTCCAGTCAGAGAGGAGATTGAGAGAGCGGGCGAGGAGGTCGGGCGGAGGAGGGTGATGAAGAGAGTCGATCCATGTGGCTGAGGTGTGAGTGAGGTGTAGGAGGCCGAAGTGTGAGTGTTGGCATGTGAGGATCACGAGAGAGTGGTTAGGCGTCCCCGGACGGGGGGGGGGGCGCCTCGGTTGGCGAGGTTAGTCCAGTGGCTGGGGAATTGGGAGTTGTTGTGGTGGTTATCGACTTCGTTGTTAGTGATAACTGTGTACGAGGCGGTGGGAGTGGAGTGGAGTTTGGATAACGTCGTAGCAAGGCAGTATAGGTTTGAGAGGTCCTGGTAACGACCCCATTGGAAGGATAGCACCGCAAAGGAATCTAGGCAGCCGATGGGTGTAGGGAGGCCGTATTCAAGGTTTAGGTCGAAGAGGTAGTTATATGGGTGCAACGGGTGCGTGGAGTAAAGTTGGCCGGGAGAGTTGGCGGAAGCATGGAGTTTGTGGTGTGTCGTCTGATATCTAGCTGGGGGGTGGGGGATTGGTTGTGGGGTCTAACCTCTGGGCCTTGAGGCCCGTCATGTGGGGGACTAATGATGATAAGCGGCCTTGCCGGCCGAGGCTTGTGGAGGGCGAGGGTGTGAGGCTCCGGAGGGTCCGTTCGTCGACGTCAAGCGCATTTCGGCGAGTAGAAGCTCCTTGGAACGGGTGATGGCGGGGAGAAGATGAGAGGGTAGGGGAGGGGGGATTGAAAAATTGTAAGCAAGGTGTGGTAAGTATTAGAAGGAGGGCGATAGTGGGGAACTCTGACAGAGGGGGCTGTCGATATCGTATCAAATGTGCTTCGGGGCTTCCGAGAGAAGCCTCGGAGCAGGCCTAAAGGAAGTGGGGACTGTAGGGGCGAGGGAATACGCGTATCGCTGGGATTGTTACGGGTTCGGGACTACCACTGATTCTGTAAGGGAGGGGCGATATTTCCGGGGCATGGGGGTGCGCGGGGGGGCGGGTGATCGGTTAATTTGTCGGGTAGAGCAGGTCGGGCGGGCTAAACTCAGCAGGGGGAGCACTGTCGTTATCACAGCGACGGGCGAGTAGGGCAGAGCATGGGGCGTGTAAAAGGGGGGAGGGAGAACGAGTGCACTAGGGTCTACAGTGTGGTAATCGCAGGTATGCGCGAGTGTTTGTTGAGTTAGGCGTGCTATCATGGTGAAAGTAAGAAGGGGAAGAAAGGTAAAAAAGAAA
This sequence comes from Tetraselmis chui, assembly GCA_026401115.1. NCBI lineage: Eukaryota > Viridiplantae > Chlorophyta > Chlorodendrophyceae > Chlorodendrales > Chlorodendraceae > Tetraselmis > Tetraselmis chui. The sequence continues at coordinate 154,643 of JAPMLY010000121.1, forward strand.
AGGAAAAAGCGGAGAGGCGCAACGACTGAAGCGAGAGAGGGATAGAGCGAGGAAGCAGGGGGAGGGCAGCAGGGAGAGGGGTGACGGGGGTGACTGATCAGGGCGGTGGTTAGTGCAGTGGGAAGAATCAGGCATGTAAAAAAGATTACGAAGGAAAACGACTTATTGCGAGTTACATGACGATGCATGATTGATCGAACATTGCAGCTCTTTGGCTGGGAAGCACTAAGGTGGGGAGAGGGTTTCGATTTAAGTGCGCTGATAACAAGAGTATCAGTGCAGGCTAACGGGATGGGACGCTGGGTGCTAGACAGGGCCGTATTGTGGGACGGGGGGTGGCGGTCGGCGAGCGGCGAGTTCGGGCTAGAGGGAGCGTGTAGGGCAAGGGCCGGCGCGACAAGCTAGGCAATTTGAGCAGCTGCGAGTGGACTAGTGTAGTTGTGGGGTAGGAGGGTAGCATGTGAGGGAGGGGGGCGTCGGTGAGTACAGTTCAGGGCAGTGGCTAGTGCAGGGGCATGAATCAAGCCTGTACAATAAATTTTTTCTCTGATTAAAGAAGATGATTTTCGAGGTTCATGATGTTGCATTATTGGTCGAACTTTACAGCATAGTGGCTGGGACGCACTAAGGTGAGGGAAAGGCATCGGTTTAAGTGCGCTGGTAACGAGAGTATCAGCGGGGGTTAGCGGGAGGGGACGGGAGGAGTTAGACTGGTCCTTACTGTGGGACAGAGCGGGACGATCGCACCAGTACGGGTCGTCTGTGGGGGTTGTTGAGTCAGCGGCCCGTCCCAGGTCAGTGGTTGACCTAGGAGCGGCGAGGACCGGAGGCGTCCGGAGTCCTCTGACTGATGAGTATTCCAAAGCGGTGCCCAAGTCTTGGGCGGATGGGGGTGGTTGGGGCACAGTGTTGAGTAGAGCGAGCGGATGTCCCGCTTGATAGCTCCGGGGGTTATAGGGGTCCGCGGTGGGCGCCTTCACGGGCCGATCCCGCAATGGCATAAGCATCTGCCTGTAGGTGGGGGGGGGGGGGTAGGGGTCGAAGACATGGCTATCGAGCAGGATTTCGAGTGGTGGAGATAAGTAGTGGAGTTGAGTGTGGCTTTTCGAGTAGGTGTTTGAGAGTAGTGCGCGTGTTGGCTGCACGCGACCAGGTCCGATGGGGCATGGGTTTGGTGGATGTTGGCGGCGGACAGGGACGTCCGGACGCTCGGAGGGGCGCGATGTGGCGCGCCGCCTACCGGGGAAGAGGCTTTTTGTAAGCGATGTGTTTCTTTGGTGTGTCGCAGTACTTTGACGGGTACATGTGTGGTATTTGAAGTGGATGGCGCGATAGCTGTCGGGGGAATAAAATTCAAATCCCTGGAAGCTGCGCCTTTGAGTGTGTACCGTCTGGTGTCGCTACGGATCCACTGACCATTTTGAGCTAGGCTCGGGTGGGGAGAGGTGAATGGTACACGCTGTTCAGCGGCCCTGTCCACCAGTCTTGCGCTCGATGGGAGGCCAGGCCCAGAGCGAAGACGATCGGCGTTGCTCATTCGAGCTACCGACCCATCCCCGTTTTTTGAGGTTTAGTAGTACTTTAGTAGTACTTTGGATCTTTTTACTGTCTTTAGTGACGGTAGGATGCGTTTTTTGTCAAGTCAATTGGCCAAGGCGTTGCTAAGAATTTTCCTCCCGAGATAGTTCGTCGAAGTGAATCGAAAAATAGTTACACCTGGATTACCATAGTATGTACATCAAAGGGTAGGTGGCACGGTAGTTTACGTTCTTTGGACACACTGCGTACATGTGAATGCCGTCGGTCTTGGCGGCGACGAGGTGTTAGTTAGGTTAGGCAGTCGATGCCGGATCCTCCTATTCTAAAGAACAAGTAGAGTACAACTATTGCCGTGCATTCCCGCAGTAATCGTACTTGATCACGTCACGGACTTGTGGTCATGGCAGCACGCGTTGTGGATTCCGCGATCTGGAGGCGTAGGGCTTGGGCCATGCCCAGGGCTTGGACGACGATGGCAGCTCACAGGTGTGTCGTGGATCGCAACCTGCGACGCGGCAAATCTTTTTCGCATCTTAGCGATGAGGTCGTTGAGGGCAAATGCTTTGAGGCCGTGGTCCTTGAAGAAGCCGTTGACGGCAGACATGTATGATTGTAGGCTTGGGGTCTTGATGGTCCCGAGCATACCTAGCCATGCGACGTATCTAGCGATGTGTGCCGGCGTAGCAGCTAGCGGTGCGAGCGCGTGCTCGTCGCGGAAGTCGGAGTAGCGGCGGATAGTACTGCCGTACGTCGCTGATGTACGCGGTGCCCATGCTGCGGATAGGAAGGCTTGCATCTTCGCGCCGAGTACGTGAGAACCGATAATGTTGGTTATGTACGGTTTCATCGTCTCGATCTACGGGTTGGTGTTGGCAGTGACGCAAATTTTGTATTTAGGTTTGGAATTTCGGCCGGGCCGCTGGTTGGGAATTTCTAGGTCTCCGTATAGTCCCGTAAAAAGTGCCAACGTCGTGCTCGCAGCTCCTCGTCTCAAGTAGAGTCATGCCGGGAGGAAACTCGGAATACAATGACGGATTGAGGGCCCAATGAGGACTGCCCGTTGTACCGCGTAGTGCCCGCCCCCAGGGTTGGAACAAGTTTGGGCGGGGCGACTAATTCCTTGGAGGCCATCTTGGTAAGTGCATGGTGCCAAACCTTTCATGTCCATATGGGGGCGATTGCATTGGCAACCGCGCCGCTGTGCCGTAGTTTTTGGACGAGGTTTGGTAATAGGGGCCACTGGGGGTTGCACTATTTGTTTTGCTTGCGCCAATATGAGTCTGATAGGTATTGGGCGTCCACGGCTTTGCAAATCGGATCCTTCCACCCGGCGTTGTACTCAAGTAGTAGGGTGCTGAGCGCGGACGCGAAGCGATCGATAGAGTGTCGTCCGAACCCCTCGTCGAGTTCCGCACAAAGCATCGGGTCAAGCTTCCAGTCCTCCATGTCGAGGTGTCGGCTGAGCTTGTCGGCCCGAACGTTGGCTGCTTATCGGATGTAGCGCGCTCGTAGGTTGATGTTGTTTGTATCGAGTAAGCACAAGAGACGTCGTAGTTCGTCCATCATGACCATTGAGCGTGAGGTTAGGCATGTCATGAAGAGTCAATATTTGCCTTACCGTCCATGTAACGATTTGGTGCACACAACGGAGATGTGAGAAACCTCAAACTCATCGTCATCACCTTTTGGAGTGGTCAATGGGACAACAATATAATTCGTAGAGCAAGGCCTTAGACGCTTGACATGAAACACCGGTTGTAAGCAAACTGTCATTGGCAATTTCAATATGTAGTTGTGTTTCCCAAGCTGATCCTCGATTGTATGTGATGAGGTGATCCCAAGCTTATCTAACCTTTCAGCAAGCCATCTGCCACCGCGACGCTACACATGTTTTGGTCGTGGCTGCCACTAGTGCCCCACACCGGGCGGAGGATACTAAAAAGGTACTTTGAGACGCCCCGGGGCATCATGCCAAGGGGCCATCGGGCCACATGCCGTCTCTCTAGAACCATTGTTAGGCACGAGTGCGGCTAGTGGCTTTTACTATTGCATGTCGATACATATCAGCGCCGCCGTTTACTATGGCACCAGAGCCCCGCGCAACGGAACAACCCGTTGACACCCTTGATGACCATGAGGAGCAGTCCTCCCGTGAGAGCACTCGGGATACCACACCCCCCCGGATGCATTCTCGCCCGTTTTGGAGCAAATGGCACTTGTCAACGCCCGTCTAAACGAGAAGGCGACAAAGACTGCCACTTTCTGCCACCGTAACGTACTGCGCGACACACGTCCAATGCATAGCATCACTCTAGTCCAGCTATCCCCCCCCCCACCACCACACCCACTCATCAGTCATCACGAACCCCCACCGGCTCCACACTTGCCTCATGGAAAACCCTACCAACAGCGCTCATCTCGCGCTGTGCCACCATTGTACGGTGGACCACAACTCTAGCACGGCCATCCCCAAACACCACATGGTCAGCCACCCTATCCCGGTGGTCAGCCGTTCCCCCACGCACATCGTGGAGGCGACAATGGACGCGGAGAGCCCCGCCCTACCATTGACCCGGTGGTCATCGGACGTGCAGTGAACGGGGCCACCGGCTTCAACAAGGAGTCACTCAACCGCTCCATGAAGATATTTGTGCCCACTATGGGACCAAACACTGACTTCAAGCAGTGGAAAAGGAACTTTCTTACCTTCGTGTCACTCAAGGCTGCGTATCTCATCCCGCAGCTCGCCATATGCGAATGTGGCGTCAGGCTCGACGAGGGAGCGCAGACTTGTGCGTACGCCTTGATGTTGCACGCTGCTAGCGAAAACAAGCGCGCCGACCAAGCAGTCAAGTGCATCTCTAATGCTCGCCCTTATTGCGCCAATATTATTTGGGACATCCTGCGAGCGCATAGATAGCCGCTCTTTCGCACGCTCCCTTTCACTGCTCGACAACCTCATGCTTCGGCAGCGCCCCGGTCTGTCGCTCGCGAAATACGTCCACTTCATGCGCCAGACCTTCGATGACTACAACGAGACATGTGAGATGATAGATGGCTCAGTTGCTATCCACCCTCACCACTATGGCCTCCTGACACTACGTGGCATTTCTAGCACCGGCCCCTTCGGAAATGCCAAACAATGTGTCATGAACGCTTTCGATACCAACTATCTCATGTCCGCAGACGAGGTGATGGCTAACATCCTCCACATGGCACAAGACATGGACGAGGAACTCCCTGACTCATACCTGACAGCCCTAGTTGGCCCAACCTTTCCAAGCTCTGCCCTTGTCGCTATTAGTCGCGGTTTCCACAGTGGCCGTAGCCACAGCAACCGTGGCGGACGCGGCGGTCGTGGCATGCCCAACAAGTGCAGCGCATGCGGCAGTCTAAATCACATCATGTTGTCATGCATAGCCTCGGATGACGCACTACTGAAGTTGACCCTCGCCAAGCGCAAGATGATCGTCCATAAGTATGGAACCCATACCGGCTCTGCCGCGGCGCACGCTGCCCTCCTGAGCAACGTCTCAAATGACGACACTCACGTCATGCCTACCATGGAAGAATGCACCGATGAATATGAACCGAGATGAGTGTCCCCTTCAGCTCGGTTGCGTTCTCATATGCACTCGCCCCCGGCCGTGACTTGTCTCAATTTTGGGTCACAGACTCCGCCTACTCGATCAACTTAACAGCTTTTCGTAGTGATTTCGTCACGTTCGATCCGCCCTCCGTCACCTCTCGCGTTGGTGGCGTCGGAGTTGACGTTACGGGCATTGGCACATTTCAGATAATCATGGCACGTACCACATATCATGGCACGTATCTTCGATTAAAAAGATTCTAACAGGAAAATGGAAGTACTACATAAACCACAATCTCTCACACACCGCTCAAATGACTCCAGACAAATGAACCCCCTTGCCAATGATATTCCACAACATGGGCCGGGCACCACCGTCGACATTCTCCTCGTCATCATGAGCTGCCAATGTACCCCCCACACCTCCACCATTGCCGGCCTCATCTTCCTCCTCCGTCCTCACCCTCCGCACCGACCCCCCACACAAACTCATCTCGGAAGCACGACTCGATAGCGCACGCATCCTAACTCAACTCCACTTGCACACTATCCAGTGGCTGCACCATCTCCTTCTCATTTACCGCATCAAATCCCGCACAACCACACGCCACACCTCCACCTACCACACATTCCCCAAACAGCTACCACCCTCACGCACGACATACTCCCCCGGGGGGGAGTCAACACTCCCAACACCCCTTGGAGAGGTTAGAGTCAGCCGGCTCACGGTCTAGCTGTGACTTATAAGTTTCATGTATGGCATAGTTGGGAGGGCGCAAAGACAACAACCGGTTTCACTCGGTACATGTTGTAAGCAATTTCAATTAGCAACAAACTCCGCCTCGCTCTCCCCCACCACCACCCCAAAAGCACGCGCCAAACCGCGCATATACACCACCTCCCAAAAGCATGCGTCCTCCTCGCAATTTATAAACACTCGTTCACGGCCACACACCTCATCACCTCCCTCAATTCATACCCCACATTGAAGGTCTCCTCGTCACCCCCACCTTGGTACACCCTACCTCGTCATCGGCGCGTACATGCCCCAAGTGCAGGACCCACAGTCAATGAACCTTTATAAAGCCGTGATGGCTTGGGGCCTTCGCCTAAAAGATGAATACCCCCGCCACCGCATCCTAAGGGGAGGTGACTTCCAAACCGCTACACAACTTGGTACATGCCATGGAGCCCTCTCCTATGTTCTCGCTAAACATCTTATCGCCCTCCACCCTCACATCCCCACATTTCCGCCCATCACTATGTTAGCACTAGCATCCCGTTGCCTAGTATTTATGTAAAAGGTAGCTATTGGTCATCCTAGTACTTAGTGTTAAATTATTAGCGGTACTCTATTCGCTATTAGTGGCGGTCGGCCGGCCCTGCCGGTGCCTTCGCCGGCCGCCATCTCTCTCCTCTCACTTCTCTAGTCACCACAGCCGGTGGGGCCGGCACGACCTCCGTGTAACTATCCATTCCCGATTCCGATAGGATATAGGCCCTCCACCAGCAAGTTGCACTAGAGAAGAGCGTGTGTAAAGCGCTCGGCGCCACGCTAGTCCTACCTACTCCCACGTAAAAAATAGTAGAGCGTGTGTAACGCGCTCGGCGCCGCGCAAGTAAATCATTGTCAAACTGACATCACGCTTCGCCTTCGAGCAGGTTGTCCGCGAATGTCCTACCATCTCCCACTTAAAAGGAGAAGAGCGTATGTAAAGCGCCCGGCGCCACGCTCGCCCCACCCAGCTTCCAGTCTCACCTAGCATTTAGCCTACCGATGCTCTCGACCGGACCAGGCTTTTTAACGACCGACCCGCGAGAATTCGGCATGTGCGTACTTAAGCTAGAAATGTTATTGTTTTTTCCCCCAACCAACGCCGCAACGCTCACCTAACTTAGCGAGGAGCTGCTTAACTTTCCCACGGCGAAAGGGGGGAGTCAACACGAGCGCCCGTCTATGCTGTTGCGTGCCTACACGCTCCTAACAACCTTGTTGGCTTTGCTTCTTCCTCGCCGGTCCCTCTCATGCGTCGGCTAATTCGCCCGGGGACAGTTTTTCCCGCTACATATCAGACTAGTACATTACGCAGTACATTTGGAACCGCTTCATATCGGCAACTCGCCGGTAGCGGCACGTTCTTGTGAGCGCATGTCGCTACACCTACCCGGCATGAGACACACACTACAAGTACTACACCTTCGACCAAGATGGCACCTTCCGCAACGCAAACTAGGACGACGTCAAGACCTCGGCTACCTTGTGGGGGGGTGTTTGCACTAGCATCCCGTTGCCTAGTGCTTATATACAAGGTAGCTATTTGTCATCCTATTACTTACTGTTATGCTATTAGCGGTACTCTAGTAGTGGCGGTCGGCCGAATCTGCCGGTGCCTTCGCCGGTCGCCATCTCTCTCCTCTCACTTCTCTAGTCACCACAGCCGGCCCCTTGGTGGGGCCGGCATGACCTATGTGTAGCTATCTATTCACACTCCATCGCTCCTCCTCAGACCTAGCTATGGTCTTCCCTCTCTCCTTGCCACCGCGGCTGTTGCGAGATCCCCGTGGTTGGCACGGTAATGGACACATCCGTACGTTGTACTCCGGGGGAGTCTTGGCCCTACTATCTCGCCAATAGTGGATGTACTGCGGGAGCCCGTTGCTCGGGCAGTACGGGGTGTATATATGAGATATATCCCCAATGGGTACCGACTTTTAGGCACGGTACTTGGTTACGGCGTACGACTCCGGACACATAGGTGCCGGGTTCCATTCCCGGTGATAGCATTTCCGTGTAACCCTTCGACAGGTTATGGGCCCTCTAGCTGCTAGCTGTTGGAGTCATTTGTCTTGACTGGAACCTACAGCTTGCTTCTCGAAGAGTGGTAGACCTTTGCGGTGTCACACGATACGTGAGGTGCGGTTGACGCACAAAGGGGCTGGCTCTTGCTTGTGTTGTAGCTTTACTTCGATACCCATCTGGTAGCGACTTGTTTGTGTCGCTTGGAGCCGGCTTGAGCCCCCGAACGCCGACTCGTGTGACGTACTGACGTGAAGATCGGCTTGCTTTCCTTTGTTATAGCTTGGCGCTTTCTGGAATTCTATTCGCTTCCGGAGCTTGTCACCCGCCAGTTTCTTTTCTCGTGAAAGCCTATAGTGGTCCGGCTGAATTTTTGGAAAGGCATCTTACCACAAGTGTACTAGCACTCATGTACGACGTCACTTGACCGACCTTCTGAGACTCGTTTCTAATTGCCTTGGCTGTATAGATTCCGGGAGTACAACTGCGTCTTCGGTCAGCCCTTTGCCGTCTCCTTTTCTGAGCCGTGTTGCCCGCCTCTTCACCGGTACTTGGTGCTTTTCTTGTTGGCATTTTCCTGATTTTCTGGTGCTCTTGCGAGCGCATCCGACGTACTTGCTATGGACTCCGTGAAACTACCCAAGTTCAGTGGGGAGAGACGAGATTTTGACGTGTGGAAGAAACGTTTTTGTGCATTTGGCTTGATGCAAAAGTGGGCTCCGGCTTTGTCGTCGGATGGTGTCGCTTCCTCTCAGCAACAAGTCGACATGTACTACACATTGATTCTTGCGCTGCCGGAGGACGACCTTTCCATTATCGAGAATGTTAGCGTGGATGACAAGACCTGCGGCCACACTGCATGGATTGCGTTAGTCAATCATTATAAGGACGATGGTATTTACCGGTGTACGGAACTATTCCAGGACTTGGAGACGCCGCAAGCGGACGGCGAGAGCGGCATTCCGTACCTGAACCGCTTAGTTCGACTGCAACGACAGCTTGCCCGAGTTGGGGACGTCGTCCACGACCGGCGTATCATCATGTACTTGGTGAAGGGCCTGCGCAGCGAATACCACTCCATCACCGACACGTGGGACGTACACGACCTCAGCATGGATACCGTCAAGCGTGATCTTCGTCAAAAGGGCATGCGCATCGAGAGTCGTGCGCAATCACATACAACGGAGCCCCCAACGCCTACGGCTTTTGCAGCGTCTCATGATGACGCAACGACTGAACTTTTGAAGCGGCAAGTCTCCGAGCTCCAAGACCAACTGAAATCTCTTCAAGGAGCTGCGACTACTCGTCGTACCTCATATGGCAGAGGCGGAGCGAGAATTTTTCGTGGTGTTTGCTATGGTTGTGGTAAGAAGGGCCATCGCAGGTCCTAGTGCCCAGTCAACAACACCGGAGGTAACTCTGCGCAAGTGGACTCCCCGGTTGCTTTTCCGGCGGTCATGGACGTGACAGCCACCCCTGCGAGGCCATTCTCCGAGGCTCGACACATGTTCGAGCGCGATGGGGAAACGTGGATGTGGTTGGCCGACAGCGGCGCCAGCCATCACATGACTAGTGTGCGACGTTATTTCTGTGAGTATCGAGCGCTCACCGACCGGCTTTGGGTGAAGGGTATCAGCGCCCGCGCTGTTGGAGTGGGCTCGGTTCGCATCATTGTGAAGGCTGAATATGGAGAGGAGATTCCTGCCACGCTAAAGAATGTGCTCCACGTTCCTGAGCTATCCCGTCGTGCGTCGTGGTCTTACCATCGGCTTTTCAGCCTCACCCAAGCTCAGCGACAAGGTCATTCTGTGGTGTTAGCTGCTCCCGTGGACCTCCTTCGTCTTCATGCCGGTCATGGTGGTGGCGTGGTGATTCCGTTGGAGCGCGCGCATTTGTTGGTGTGGTTGCCGGCGCGGGTTGCTTCGTCGAATCCTACCGGTCGCCACTGCGCCATTGGAAAAACGGTTGTGGCATTCCCGACTCGGTCACCTTGGCGAGTCGCAATTGGACGGGCTCTTGGCCACTCAGGTGGAGGGTGTGGCGTTTTCTGCGTCGGAGAAGTTGGGCTTCTGTGAGACGTGTGCTGTGTGTAAGTCGCACGTCCACCGTATCTCTCGTGAGCCGGCTGACCGGAACGTTGGTGTCTTTGAGGTCCTCAGCTTAGACTTCTGCGGGCCTATGAGTGTTCCATCCGTGGGAGGACGGCGGTACAGCTTGTGTGCGGTTGATTTCCGGAGCCGTTTCATGCTGCATGATGCGGTCCGCTCCAAAGATGAGGCTCCCGCCTCGTTCCGTCGCGTGTTGACTACCATCCGTTCTCTTGGGCACACGGTTCGTCGTCTTCGGGTGGACAATGACACGGTGTTCTTAGGTACTGCCTTCCGAAACCTCTTGGATGAGTTCAACATCGCTGTGGAGATCACTGCCACTTACGCGCATTGGCAACATGGCCGGATTGAGCGGCAGTGGGGGACATTGGTCCCGATGGCGCAGTCAATGATCCGGCAAGCCGGGCTGCCTAAATCGTATTGGGCTCTAGCGATGGCCGCTGCGGTGCATGTCCGCAATCGTGTGCATAGTAGCGGAGCCGGCGATGTACCTTTCACCTTGGCGACCGGTAGACGAGTTGATTTGAGCTCCATGCGGGCTGTCCGGCCTATGTCCACGTTGACAAGTCTCAACGCCGCAAACTTGACGATCGCGCGTGGAAGGGTGTCTTTGTGGGCTATGCTTCCGAATCACCTGCGTGGTTGGTGTACAATCCTGCTACTAGTCGGGTGGTGAGCAGCCGTAACGTGGAGTTCGACGAGGCTGCATTCCTCTCCATGGGGGAGAGCAATGCGGAGCAACGCACTAATGATGAAGAAGACAGCATCCCGCGCACCATGTGTAGCGAAGAACGGGATACATCTTCGGGGAAGTCGCCGCTACGGGAGTCGCTACAGCATTCCGGGTCGATGGAAGATGAACGGGACATGCATTCGGGGGAGACTCCACGGCCAAGGTATAATCTTCGATCCACTGCCGCACCACAGCAATGCGTACCCAGTCCAAGGTATAATCTCCGTTCAGCGGGCGCTTCGGGAGATGGATGGACTACGGGAAGTACCGCGGCTATTTAGTCAGCCAGCAGCCCGACTGTTCAAGAGCCGGTGTCATACAAGCAAGCGCTGAGGAGTCCCCAATCGAGGGAGTGGGAGGCAGCTATCAAGAGCGAGTACGACTCACTTGTATCTCGGAAAACCTGGACATTGGTCCCTTGTCCTGCCGGTCGCAAACTCGTAGATTCCAAGTGGGTGTTCAAGTTGAAGCGCGATGCCAATGGACAGATAACGAGGTACAAAGCAAGACTTGTGGCTCGCGGGCTTCCTCAGGAGAAGGGTGTGGACTACCACGAGACCATCGCTCCCACAGTGAGGGTAATTTCTATTCGAACGTTGCTCGCGCTTGCTGCTTATAATGATTGGGAGGTGGAGCAGCTTGATGTGGTGACGGCATTCTTGGAGGCTGATATCGAGGAGGAAATCTACATGAGGCAGCCGGAAGGATTCCGTCACTTCGACATCAATGGAGAGGAGCGAGTGTGCTTGTTGAAGAAATCATTGTATGGCCTCAAGCAAGCTCCTAGGAACTGGAATAAGACCATCACAGCATGGCTAGAGGAGTATGGCTTTACCCAATCCAAGGTGGATCCCGGCATTTACGTCTTCATCAAGGAGGGTGAGCTTTATGTCTTGGCGTTGTACGTGGACGACAGCATCATCGTCGGACTAGCGGGTAGCTTCATCGTTGGGTTCAAGTCGGCTTTTGGCGAAATGTTCAACGTGCAAGACCTCGGTCCATTGTCTTGGTTGCTTGGCATGACAGTCGAGCGTGATCGTGGCAGCCGCACCATCAGGATCGGACAACAGCAATACGTCTTAGATATGTTGGAGCGCTTCAACATGATGGGCTGCAAGCCAGTAGGCTCACCTATGGCGGTCGATGCTTTGAGCAATTGTGTGGAGACGTCGACATCAAGGTTGCCTCCCGGTCTAGTGCCGTACGAGAGCTTGATCGGCAGCTTGTTGTACGCTTCCGTAAGCACACGGCCCGACATCACCATGGCTGTTAGGCACCTTAGTAGGTACATGTCCGACCCCTCTCAGTCACATTGGGAGCAAGCCAAGAGGGTGCTGCGCTACCTCAAGGGGACCGCAGAGTCGGTGTTGATGTACGGTGGCGCACCCTCATCAGAGGTGGTAAGATGGTCAGATTCTGACTACGCGAGTGATATCGGCAAGCGCCGCTCTCGTACGGGGTATGTGTTCATGCTCAACGGTGCAGCGGTGAGCTGGAAAAGTCAGCGGCAACAAGCTGTGGCGTTGTCGACAGCGGAGGCAGAGTATATGGCGCTGACTGCGGCCACTCAGGAGGCGATGTTTTTTAAGCAACTACTCCACGAGCTTCACCAAGTCTCCGGGTTTCCCATCACATTTCACGAGGACAATCAGAGTTGTATTGCACTCAGCAAGAATAGCATGACGACCGGACGGAGCAAGCACATGGACGTGAGGGACCACTTCTGTCGGGAGAAGGTGGAGAGCGGAGACATCGAGGTGCAATATTGTGCGACGGAGAACATGCTTGCTGATGTGCTTACCAAGCCATTAGTGAGTGCAAGGCACGGCAAGTTGTGCAATGCCATCATGGCATTGCCTGCGTAGCAAGGGGGAGTGTTGCGAGACATGGTTTTGTGTGGTAATCAAGTTGCTACACAGCAATGTTAGTCAAGTAGCATCGTGATAGTACGGCTGTGACTCAGCACAATAAGATGATAAGCCAATCAACAATAAAGAGGATTAGGTTGCTGATGGTGGCAAGTTGCTGAGCGTTAGATATCATCTAAAGGCTCAGAATATACACGGCACACCCGGGTACCTGTACACCCGGACATTTACCGTTTGCACGAATTTTCAGTACCCGTACGTTTTTCGCCAATTTTGTTGTCGCCAAGTAGAGTGCGTCTCACAGGCTTGCGTGCGTTCGCCTCGTCACATAAACCGTCTTCTCCACCGCGCCAATGGTAGCGGCTCATCTCGCCTGGCCGTGCCCCCCCTTTTGGAAGTGGAAAGCCATGAACCCACGCAACCACTGTACACCAAGTAAGTATGACCCCTGCCGCGTTTCAATCATATAGTGCATTAGGTTCTTTATTACGGCTACGGACGGAGGGGTTGCTAGGGCGGCTCGTTACGCGATTCGCTTGTTCTCACCTAGTTCGATAACAGACACCCTGCTCTACGACCTTGGGGGGCACGCATATCACGCCGTCACAACTTCAGCACAAAGGCTCCACACGCACCCAACACATATGTGCATAGGGTGGTTTGGTTATAATGCGTGTAAATTCTTACTTTGACCCGCTATGACTGTCGGCATCGATAAGTTTCGGTAGGTAGGATTCTACGAATCTCAGGGTTTAGTTTTCCTCGTTCGTCACGAAGCATCAGTTTTCGAGGTCGCGCTCCCTCGAGATAATACCCTTACCGGTGCCCGCTTAGCATAGTCTTCCTGGCATAGTAATTTACTCGTGTACCGAGCTGGACACCGTTTTGACTCAGATGTCACCATTTATGCCCAGTTTCCGCTCTGAATATCAAGTTCGCGACTACAAATTACCTTCACCCACATCTTATCACCCGCGCACGCATTGTAGAGGGGCACGCAGCACGCTTCACCATCCCCCCCCCCGACGCGTTGTAGAGGTGGGGTTTAACTTTGGGAATAAAATCTTTTCGTTTTTCTGGTCCCCCAACCCCCCCGTGCTGCGACCTCGACTCCGTAGGTGGCAGATACCGTAAGCTAAGAGGCACCGTTTATTGAAATTGAAATTGAAATTGAAATTGTTTACAACATGTACCGTATGCGCCGGTTTTTCACCAAAAGCCGGATGCGTCGGCTGCTGTCTCTGGGCCCTCCCAACTATGCCATACAGGGAACTTACAAGTCAGGGCTAGACCGTTAACCACCTAATCCAACCTCTCCAAGGGTGTTCGGGGGTTTTACTCCCCCCCGGGGAGGGTGCAAATAGAGGCGAAGGTTGTGTGCAGTCAGGGTCGTGCGAGGGGGCAATGTGCGGATGCGCGGCGGGAGGTCGTGCGGGACTTGATGCGGTATATGCGTAGGAGGTGATGCAGCCATTGGACAGTATGCGTATGGAGTTGTGCAAGAATGCGAGATGTGTCGAGATGTGCTTTGGAGACGAGTTTATCTGGAGGGTCGGTGCGGGCGGTGAGAAGGGAGGTGAGACTCGTGATGGTGGAGGAGTGCGGTGTACCTGTGCGGCTCATGACTATGGGGAGGATGTCGACCACTGTGCCTGGCCAGTGGTTTCTGATGGCGTTCGCAAGGGGTGTGTATTTGTCACGTATGAGGTCGGCTGTGTGAGAGAGGTTGTTGTCTGTGCAGTACTTCCATTCCCCTATCTGAATCTTTTTTATGGACGCGTAGCGACGGCGACCGTTGGAGTGACCAACGAATCGGGGTTCGAGGATGCGGATGAAGTCAGGTTTGTGTGCAGGGGGACGAAGCAGGGGGGGGAGAATCTCAGGGGGGAGGACGGCGGGGCATGAGGTGAGGGAGTCAGGCGAGAGACCTTCGTCAGCAGCAACAAGTCGGGTGGGCATGTGGGTGGGGTGAGGTGGGTGGCAGTCAAGTGTGATGAATTGACCACATAGGGGGCAGCGCAGGGTGGGGTTGTGAGTAAGTAGGCGGGTGTTGTGGACGCCCCACATGAATTCTTGTTTGTGTGTGAACTGGATATTTGTGAGGGTTGAGTGTTTTTTGTGGTAAGAAAAATCGGCGCCGTCCTTCGCGGCGCGGGCGAGGAGGGCTCCGTGTTTGGTTGTTTGCGAGAGAGGAGTGTGTGTGTGTTTTGTGCTGTAGGTGTGTGCGTCGGATTTGAGGTTGGTGTATCTGTAGGGTATGGGGTCCCCTAGGGTTTGTGGGAGGAGGGTGTATGGCCATGTCCAGTGGCCTATTGTGACTTCAGAACCTGTGGTGTATAAAGTGTCGGGTGGGTGACCATCCGCGACTTGGTTTGCGAGTGTGTCTGCGAGGTCGTTGCCTAGGGAATGGTTGTGGGCTTTGATTTTGCCGAGGTGTGTACGGATGCCTGCTTCGCAGCGGGTTTTAAGGGTGTGTGTGATAGATGAGAGGGTGTCGCGATGAATGTTGTGGCGGTAAGCGGAAGGGCAGTTTAAGTAGCCTTGTATGAGGCGGAGGGAGCACGCACTGTCTGTGAGGAGGTGGGTGCGGCCAAATTGGAGGCCTACATCTATGCCAGCTAATTCAGCCCGATTTATTGTATGGGAGGGAGGGGTAGAGGTCACCAGGATTTTGACTTTGGTGTCCGAGGCGGGGTGGGTAGCTGCTGCTCCGAGGGGGGTCGAGCTGCCTTTTTTCGAGCCGTCTGTGTATACAAAGTCCTGCCAGTTCCAAGCAAGGGTGCCTCTGGTGGGGGGGTACGTTAGATGTACGCGGTCTGGGAGGGGGTATGTGAGGGGGTGAGTTGGGTTTGGGGGGCGGTGGTATATACCTGCTGAGTGGGGTGAGTAGGTGACAATGAGGTGTGGAGGAGGGGGGGTGATGATGGGGTTGGGGAGGTGAGTGTCGTAGATAGATTCGAGAGTGTTGTGAAGTGCGGTCATGGCTGTGGGTGATGGGAGGGTGGAGAGTGCGAGGGGGTTGGCGACGAGGTATATGTCGACCATCCATCGTGTGCCGAATGGGGTGGGGGTGGGGTTGCCAGTGTGTTGGTCGGGGGGTAGGAATGTGTTTGCGTCATTGGGGAGGGTGTAAAGGTGGTGGGTGTATGGGGAGTTGATGTATTTGGAGTGGCGATAGGGTGTGTGTTCCCATCGGGGGAGGATGAGGATGGTTGCGCTGGGTGTGTGAGGGGCTGTGAGGTGTGCGCTGGTGATTGCGTGTTCCATGGCTCGTCTCATGCATTCGTGGTCGTATTCGGGGTTGGCTATGCTGGTGCCTTGCCAGGTGTGCGGGGCATTGCTACCGCTGGATGAGAAGACTATATCTTCGGGATAGAGGGAGTGGTATGTGTGGGAGTGAAGGGATTTATTGAGGGGGTCGGAGTAGAGTTCTGTCTGGATGCGGAATGTGTGACGGAGGGCTGTGAGGAGGTCTTCTCTAGTGGCCCATCTATTTCGGGTGGTGGTGGCGGGTGTGGGTGAGTGGATTTCTGAGCGGGAACCTAGACGGGTGAGGAGGTGATAGACCTCCTCTTCGAACGTATGCTGCGAGAGGTCGGGGCGAAAGAGTTGGTAGAGGTGGCGGACGCGGGGGCCGTGGCACCGTTTATTTTTTGAGGTCCCGCGTAGGTACCCACTTTTCTAACTCTACCGGTGTGCCGTATTGCAGCTGTGCTCATCAAGAGGCACTGGATCCCCCGTGATGCCCAAAGCCAAACTAACCAAGAACTGGGGCGTTGTGTTCGGAGCCGCGGCACACAAACGACGGAGGAGGACCTGCCGCGGCATAGGTGGAGCAATGCTCTTGGGGAGCGGGACCTGTGCGTCGCGTGCCTAGGAGTAATGGCGCGCACGACGCCCATGGTCGGCGACGGCAATGGCATCTGCCGCCGTTGCCACCGAGGGGTGGCTCTGCCTGCCACTTTCCTTAGGTACGCGCTGCCTTCCCTGCGTTTGGCCGCCGTCTTGGTGTAGATGGTGGCCGATGGTTGTAGTAGGTACAAAGATTTCCGATACTTTTTGTTGTTTTGCTTTTTTAGGAACGATGATTACCTTGCGGCCTTTCGAGTTCAAGCTGCGAAGGAGCTGCTATGTGTGGACCCTCGGGCCTACGCGACTATCATTTGTGAGGGATGGCACGGAAACTTGTGGGAGACGTACGTGAAGACGCTCAACCAAGCTGCGAGGTCCTCCCCAGTCGGAGATGAGCACCCAAGATATGCGCAGAGGACGACAATGTGGAAGGACGTCCAAGACGGCAGCAACTCAACTAGATGTTGGTGCTTCACAACCTTTTCTCCCGTCTATCAGCTTTTTCGTATGACTGAGCTTGTGTTGCATGGAAGTAGTGGTGGCCCTGGCTATCGCTCTATGCGGATAGTTTCGCCGCGTGGGACCATCGCCATGGCTGCCCCTCCTCTTCACGTCAAGTTGCAACGCATTGGTGAAAAGTCTAAGCATGGGTATTGTCAGCGTTTAACGATTGGATTCACCATTTGGGTGATTCCTACAAAAGGGAGGGAGCCCCACCATGCAGAAACGCTTATGGTGGATGTGCTTGCCTTTGTAATGTCTGAACTCTTGTATTTCATAGCCCACGTGTGCCCGTATAGTTTTGTAAAATGCTCCCTTAAATCCATACGTTGTCTTGTCATCCACCTTGCATGTGAGGTGCTGCCGGGTTGGCTATTTGTCCTTCTTATCCTAGCAGAGCGAGGAATGTACTTGATGTCTTTAGTATTCACCTTTTTCGATGCTTGAGGCTGTAGCTCTTCTACCTTGTTGTTTTGATGCTGCATCTCGGGCTGGGCGGCGGGCTGGGCGGCGTGCTGCGGTTGGGGGCGTATAAGCTGAGGTTGGGCGGTTTGCGTGTGCGCGGGCGGCTGCGGCTCGGACTGGACGGGTTGGTAGTGGGACAGGGCGGGCGGTCGGTGGGCGGGCTGCTCATATATTTCGCCGATGTCGTCGTTGCACTCATCTAGCTCCCAATCCATTGCTCCGTCGTCGACGATAGGGAGTTGAGGGGCTTTGGAACGTCGGCGGGGCTGTCTAGGGAGGGATTCTTTTTCTTCGTCCCCCGACACATCAATATCTCCCGTTAGCCCAGCTGCTGCCTCCGCGTCCGTCGCGATAACGTTCGCAACAACGTCCGCAAAATCGCGCAAAGTGTTGAATGCGGCATCGCTAGCTTTTGCCGCATCAGCTAGAACCTGCTCGTCACCGTCGTCATCGCCGTCCGCTTCCGACCCCGACCCCGACCCCAACTCACGTAGCTTTGTAGCCATTCGCTGGCACTTTCTTTTTTGGGTTCGGCATAGTTTCCGCCAACGGGAATCTTCGGCTTGGAGTTGCATTACAAGGTTTCCACTATGTACTTCGAGGTCACGCAACTTCGCGCGTTGGCGTGCACACTGGTCGCGTGACCTCGCTAGCGCGGATTTTAGAGACGCCACTGTCGCCCTCAACTTCTTTATCTCCCTACTAGTTTCCGCCTCCTCGTGGTCCTCGGGAATTTGTTGCTCTTGCCCGTCGGCGGTTGTATGCTCTTCGTCATATTGATGGGTAGGCTCATCTTGCGTTGCTGCTGCCCCGCCCGCGACGACCGCAACAACATTACCGGCCGCCCCTACCGATGGTGCGGCGGTTCCAACCTGCGGGGGTTTCGCCCGCTTGGCTTTACCACTACGACAAACTATATGCTTCCAGTGCCGCTTGCCCATGGTATTTAAAGCGGCAGCTTGGCGGCGTAGCTCGGCTGGCGGTGGGTGAGCCACATGCCTGTGGCGGCAAGTCGCAACAAGGACTTTGTCGTCAAGCAGTGGTGGTAGTCGCGGGTTTCCCGTACCATCGGTGACTTTACGATGGCGTACATATTTTCGGGTCAATGGAGTAGCTAAGCGAGACAAACCCTAAAACCCTTTACAATGTACTACGGAGAAATTACGTGTATAAATGGCGAGATATGTCAGTAAGTACTACTCAGATTAAATGATATTGCGGAAATTGCGCTATTGTCCGAAAACGTACAGTGTGGGTGTGCCGTGTATGTTGGCGTGTGCTCACCACAAGGTGAGTGCGTGTCCTGTGATAGGCAAGTGCTAGGCACTTGCTGAGGGTGAGATGACGTGCAGTGTCACTCACCGAGTGTAAGCATTCCTTATCGCCCCCTCAACTTTGACAGGTTATGGGCCCTCCGCGTATGACGCGGGTATGTACGGTTTGACCGGAGTCGATCGGATGGTGTCCATTGGGGGTAGTGTTGTGAGATCCCCGTGGTTGGCACGATAATGGACACATCCGTACGTTGTACACCGGGGGAGTCTTGGCCCTACTATCTCGCCAATAGTGGATGTACTGCGGGAGCCCGTTGCTCGGGCAGTACGGGGTATATATATGAGATATATACCCAATGGGTACCGACTTTTAGGCACGGTACTTGGTAACGGCGTACGACTCCGGACACGGAGGTGCCGGGTTCCATTCCCGGTGATAGCATTTCCGTGTAACCCTTCGACAGCGGCACAACTCTCCATATGTCACCTCCACAAAATGCTCAGCCTCCAAGGCTACCGCGGTATCATGGCACGTAACCACATGCACGCCATCCTCAACCACTACCAAAACCGGCATGTCGAGGCCATCATGTCCAGTGCAAATAGACCCCACACCCTCCGTAGCCTTGTACGCATCCAAAAAAATGCCAACACCCTCAGACATGGCTTCTCCGCACTCACACTCACCAACCCAATTGCACCCACTCTCTACTTCAAGACACAAGACGACCACCTCCACACTAAACATATACAGCGGCTAAACACCACACTCATCACTGACCCACTACATCATAAACAAGCACAACACAATTTAAAATCCATCTCCACGCGTCTCCCTACTTAACCGCCTCACACCCCTGTGGACACATGGCATCACGGACCGGTTACGACTCGCCTTCTTCGCAACCCGTAATAAACTCATCCTTTAACCGTCCATTCACATACAAAATCTCGAGGGTGTGAGCGGTGCCATCTCCACCCCCATACCTCTCCTCCATGCAATCCTCACTGAACCTCTCAACACCATGTACAACCGCTTCCCCCCATACCGTCACACACCCCTTACGCAAAAACGTCCACCATCGCACACCCTCATGGGCTCCAATGCTGACCCCCCTCATCCCACCACACACCTACACCCCTACACCTTACATGAAACGTCGACGCGACACTCGGTAAGCCAATATTCCCGAACCAACGTACATCGATGCATCATACCTCACCACCAATGACACGTACTGCCCCTTTGCGACGTCATCAACATACTCTCCAAACACAAAGACACAACCACACACCAAACCCAATACCTTGTGGAATGCGTTGGAGCTTGGAAGTACAATGGTTACACGGGTAGTCTAGCCGGCCCCGCTAGGGGGCCAGCAATGGGGATAAAGGGAGTTATAAGAGAGAGATGGCAGACGGCAAAAGCACCGGCTGGGCCGGCCTACCGCCACTAGCGGGGAAATAGAGTACCGCTATTAGGACAGCACTAAGTAATAAGATAAGGACTAGCTACCTTGTAGAAAAGCACTAGGTAATGCAATGTTAGTGCTAACACTCCCCCTCGGGGTAGCTTAGGTCTTGTCGTCGCCCTTGCTTGCCTTCGAGGAAGGATTCATTTTGGTCGTAGGCGTTGTTCGGGTAGCGGTATCTCAAGCCGGGTAAGTGACGCTACATGTGCTCACAAGAACGGGATGCTATCGGCGAGTTGGCGACAATAAATTGGTCCAGATATACTGCGTAATGTACAAGTCTGACATGTAGCGGGGGAAACCGTCCACGGGCGAATTAGCTATTGCATGAGAGCGACCGGCGAGGAAGGGGACAGGCCCAAATGAATGCCAACAACGTGTAGGCACCCGAAAGGAATAGTCGGGCGCTATCGTGTCGACTCCCCCCCCCCCCTCGCCGTGGGCCAGGTAAGAACCTCGCTAAGTCAAATGAGCGCTGCGGTGTTGCTTCGGGGGAAAAAAACAGTACTATGTAAAGTACGCGCGGGCCGAGTTTTCGCGAATCGGTTTGAATTTGGTTTGAAACAAGATCCGGTCGATAGCATCGGTGAGCTGTGAGCAGGGTGATGTAGACGACCAACCTAGGGCGGCCATATGTGACCATGGGTGGCTAGTATCGGTAGTGTTAGTTCAAGCGAGTATCCAAGTTGCACGCTCTTCTCCTTGGGTGGCGGAGGCGGTACTGCTAGCCTAGGGCGGCCACGGGGGACCTCGGGCGGCTAGCGTCGGTATTGACTTATTACCGAGAATCCATGTTGCACGCTCTTCTTCTACTTGGGGCTGCCGTATTTCGGAGGATTGACTATCCCGGGTAACGTTGTGGGGGGGCCATAACATGTTGGAGTTTGGAAGTACAATGGTTACACGGGTAGTCTAGCCGGCCCCGCTAGGGGGCCAGCAATGGGGACAAAGGGAGTGAAAAGAGAGAGATGGCGGCCGGCAGAGGCACCGGCAGGGCCGGCCGACCGCCACTAACGGGGAAATAGAGTACCGCTATTAGTACAACACGAAGTAGTAACATAAGGACTAGCTGCCTTGCACATAAGCACTAGGTAATGCAATGCTAGTGCTAATATAATGGGCCCCGGAACATCTCACCAATTGGGAAATACATCAACAAATCCAGCAATGCTTCCACCCGCTGTCCTACACACCACTCGCACAACCCTCTCCACACACCGAACCCACCACCTGCGCGCTGTGCCACGACCCTCTTCACGGAGACACTCTCCTATGTCAAACTTGCACTAGCTACCCTATC
Organism: Tetraselmis chui; assembly: GCA_026401115.1. Classification (NCBI taxonomy): domain Eukaryota; kingdom Viridiplantae; phylum Chlorophyta; class Chlorodendrophyceae; order Chlorodendrales; family Chlorodendraceae; genus Tetraselmis; species Tetraselmis chui. Next base: position 176,141 of record JAPMLY010000121.1, read on the forward strand.
CACCCACACTCCAATACCCGCAAACGCCCGACCAAGTGGACATGCGATTGGTGCCTCAACGGACGAGGACAACACAGCTTCACCTCCCTCAACTTGGCCTAGTGGGCCCCGTGCTTGCAACGCCGGGACATTATCACCAATATCCCCTCCGGTCTGGCGGCTCTCGCTACTTTTGAAAAAGTTTTCACTCCCGCCCCCCAACCCATCTTCTCAAGCCCCGGCCCAACCCCATGGCGCACCTCGGCGGTTAATATTGACCACACCCCCATCAATCCCGACATCGATATGCAACACACATGGAAATTAGCTATTCATCACCACCAAACACTGCCGAACGTAGTCATCATATGTCTTCCCACAGGTAGAGCTATCACCACACTCTCCCTCGACCGCATCACCCACCTCTACCGCCTATTCCGGCTTGAACATACCAACCTCATCCTCGAGGAAAAACTATACCGCCTCGTCTCGCGCGTCGGCACAGTCTCGGAAATAGACACCCCCACCACTAATGAAACCCCCAAAAACATCTGGGTAACACGGATGGGCACTACGCTCAGCCTTTAACACCACCACAGAACTCAACTCCGACACATTTAACAAATCCCTAGGCTCCCACTCCTACCACTCGCTTTACACATGAGATTAAATCTTCTCCCCTAGCGGTAGCAACTCCACCTTTGCATGGCAGGGGACCAATATCGCGAACCCCGAATACGAGCACACATGCATGCGCTGAGCCATGGAACATGCCATAGCCATCGCTCATAAACTCGAACCCCACACCCAATCGGCCGCCCTCCTCGTACTCCGCAGCTGGTAGCACACACCATACCGACACGAAAACACATCACATCCCCCTACATACGCCTCCTCTATCAACTCCCAGTCGATGAACATACTCCCCCCCCCCCCCCCTTAACCAACATACGGGCATCCCCACTCTCACCCCTCAGGGGCCAAGTTGGGGATGATATTTACCTAGTATGCAACACACATGCCCTAACCTCCCTACCCGCACTTGAAAATCAATACAACACCATCGACAAAATCTACGACACCCATGCACCCTTCCCGCCGACCACGTGCACACACCCCACTCCCACCGAGGAATAAAACCTACATAGAGGTGGCATCTTCTACGCCCTCTCTTCTTACAAACATCTAGTTGCTTACGCGCCTTCGTGCCGTGCTCACTACCACTACCTCCCATGCCCATGTGACCTAGCCCATGCATGAACAACATATGTCTATACCGACGGTTAGGGGCAGCCGCTCCCCTAGGGGCAGCCTCCACCAACATTTTTTTTCTCACATTTCCCTCAAGATTGTGGTAACCTTTACCGTGCCCACGCACACTATCGAAGGGCTACACGGAAGTGCCGTCGCCGGGAATCGAACCCGCACCTCCGTGTCCGGAGTCGTGCGCCGTAACTAAGTACCGCGCCTAAAAGTCGGTACCCGATGGGGATATATGAGATATATATACTCCGTACTGCCCGAGCAACGGGCTCCCGCAGCACATCAACTAAGGTACTTGCTAGGTAGTAGGGCCAAGACTCCCCCGGAGTACACCGTACGGATGTGTTTATTACCATGCCCATAATAATGGGGATCTCACAACACCCCCCCTAATGGACACCATCCGATAAACTCCGCCACTCCGGTCAAACCCTACAGACCTGTGTCATACGCGGAGGGCCTATAACCTATCGACGGATTACACGGAAGTGCCATCACCGGGAATCGAACCCGCACCTCCATGTCCGGAGTCGTACGCCGTAACCAAGTACCGCGCCTAAAAGTCGGTACCCGATGGGGATATATCCTCATATGTATATTCCCCGTATTGCGCGAGCAACGGGCTCCCGCAGCACATCCACTAAGGTACTTGCTAGGTAGTAGGGCCAAGACTCCCCCGGAGTACACCGTACGGATGTGTCCGTTACCATGCCCACCACGGGGATCTCACAACACACACAATCAATTGTGCCGAACTCGCAGCCATAGACCTCGGGCTCAAACTCGGACACCCTACCCTCATGTCCGACAACGCATGCTCCCTCAGTCTAATCCATAAATACATCCGCAGCCCACACGCCATGCAACAACACCCCCAAAGAGACATCCTCTACTCTATCATTCACACACTTCAGACCCGCACCGTGGCAAGACTGACTACACACCTCGGCAAAATCAAAGCCCACAACAACTCCAGCGAATATCGTTGTTGACGGACAGCCCCCGGACGCGGTTTACTTCAAAAGAGTCCAAACACACATAGGCCACTCGATATGGCCATACACCACGCAAATGGATGACCTTAACCCTCTTGAAACCATAGTCTACATCAATCTCAAAAGCGATGCACGGAAGTTCAGCTCCACCACAACCAAAAGTCCCCTCAACCACAACGCCGAACATGGTAACCTCCTCGCCACAGCCAAGCTTAACGGCGATAACTTCATATGTCATGGCAGACACCCCTCCCTCACCTCCACACAATTTGCACAGAAAATGGAATTCTTATGGGGCGTCCACAACACATGCCTACTCACGAGGAATAAAGCCCTCAAATTCCCGATGTGCGGACATTCCATCAATTACGGCCACATGGCAGGCAACTGACAAGACCATCACAATAGCGCCCTCCACCTCCGTCGTAATCTACTAGAGTAATCTTATGTGGGACGATGGGAGACAATCACAACAGAGTTTGGCAACAAACCTATAGAAACATTTGCACACAACCGATAAGTGACCCCATTCCACACCTCAACACACCTTCCCACCATCATCACCACATGCCCACCCGCATAGTAGACACTGACGAAGGCCTCGACCACTCCTCCCTCACTTGTTGCCCTGCGATTCTGCCCGAAGATATTCTTCCCACAAAACTCAGGCCCTCGGCCCACAAACAAGACTTCGTCCGAATACTCGAACCCCGACTCGTAGGCCACTCCACCTCCCGCCGCCGATACTCTTGTACTTGCAAAATTAAGATAGGAGAATGGAAATACTGCACGTACAATAGCCTCAAAGATACCCACCACCTCGTCATCGAAAAACACCCCCCCCCCTAGCAAACGAACTCCGCTCACATTGGCGTGGTACACAAATAGACACCACGCCCATAGTCATGAGCCGCACATGCACACCCCACACCCTTACCCATACCAACATCACCGCACTCATCAACCCCAAGAATGACCCTCCCGACAAACCCTCCCAATCTCCAAACCGTGACACTACCCGCATCATCTCCCACCTGCACATACACTCAGTCCAATGGCTACACCACTTACTCCTCATAAACCGCATTGCATCCCTCGCGACTTATAAACAACTATCTCGCCACCCCTCCCCACCTTTCCCCACCACCTAACCCCACACCTAAAACCCTACATTACCAAGAACCTGCATGGGGGGAGTCAAGCCCCACCACACCTACGTACATGATGGACAAGGAGACCCCCCGAGCTAAGTCTTGTATATCGAGTCCTATATGGCATATGCAAAAGTCCCTTTGACAGCAGCAAGGATGCGCATGGTATTAGTTGTAGATCAGTTTCATTTTCGTGCTTTAAGCGGGGGCTATCAAGGGGTGGGACTTGCGGCTGGAGGTCCGCCGTATTCGATTGGGAGCGTCTCTAGATCGACGTGTGAATGTGGTATGGTTAGACTTCATGGCCACGCATACATACACCGTCATCTAATTGTTGATGTGATTGTCACACACGCTCTCACGAACACATATGTTCCTCATATAGGCGCTCGCCTCTCACTCCCGGGCAGTTCTGCATTGGGAGCTAAGCAAGGCAAGCTCGATGCGTACTTCCGCACTTCTGCCTTTCTTGGCACGCCTTTGGTTCAATGTGTCCATGACTACTATCCCTTCGGTCTTGAGGATAGGGGCCGGTTGGCGCCTATGATGGCTGAGTTGGTTGATCGTCTATCAATTAAAGTGGTAGGTCGTCGCTTCCTTGGTATGGGTGCAACGGACTCTCATTCATTGCGCTTTGACAAGTATGTCTGCATGCAACATTTCGTTCGTCGATCTGCTTATGTTCCCTTTCGACGGTTTTGGGGGGGTGTGCAGCGAGAATTCATGCAACGCCTTTCTGTTGCGCTTCATGGCATTTTGGGTTCTTATCTTCGCGATGTTGTGCAAGAGGACAGTGCTGATATTGTGGCATGCCTTCCGGTAGTCCTGGAGCTTAGGCTTGCGAGGTTTTCCTCCGTTTTCCTCTTTGCTTTGTGGTTTCCGCTTTTTTTTTCATTTGTAATATACTGTACTTGCCTTTCGAAGAAAAGACGTGTAAGGCCCTTGTCAGATATTACTTGAGTTGAGTTTGCCAATACCGGGAACTCAAGTGTACGGGAGCCGCTGAACTGAAGTGAGGCGTACCCCGCTATTTCGTTGTCGGATAATGAGTCGACTTTGATCCCTTTTTTCTTTTCTTTTTGAAATCGTTGTCCTCCCAAACAACTCCATTGCGATCCCCGCCGTCACCGTCGTGCCCTCCCCAAACAACTCCATCGCGCTCCCCACCATCACCGTTGTGCCCTCCCTAGCGCCGCTATTCGGTTATATTTTATGGTGAAACAACGGCAGTACCTCACGATCGCGGCCGCGTACGGAGCGGCCACACCACTATTCTATGCATCAGACAACGCCTCGCAGAAGGTCCTCGGCCGTTAGTCCGTGGGCCGCCGCCGCCGCCGCATTGGCCGCAAACGGAGGACTCGGTACGGAACCCAGGAAGAGCAGCAACGGTGCTTGGGGAACAGCGTTTCACCGGTGCAACGAGGTGGTCGCGGGACTACGGGCAGAGCTACAGGTGGACGGACTACGTCCAGCACCCCCGCGTTAACGATGTCGGCGGCTTTCTTTACGACGAGTTCCGCGCGACCTTTAGGATCCCCAAGCCCATGTTTGACAACATATTAAGACGGAAGAGGGACTCGAAGATTTTTGAGAACGACAACTCGAAGGGGCCATGCCGTCCGTGGTCCAGTCAGGATCGGAGCAGTTTTCAGCCAATAGGCGCTTGGGTGTTGTGCGATACGGGTTATCACAAATGGATGCAAACCATTATGATGACGTAGAGGCGGAAGTAGATGCAGATTTTGACATTTTTAAAAATCAACTTGTTTCACAAGTAGCTTATAAATGGCAGGCACGTGAGGAAGAATGGTTAGAGCCCGGAGCTGTATGCCGCCCTTTCAACTCACTGTGAATATGTGAACATGTTTCAACCGGCTTTCCATATATAATGCATTTCAAAGACATTCTTCGTGTCGGTTGCATAATAGATAAGAACCTACTTTGCCACTCAGGTTCAATTCGGAATAGGCCGCGGAATAGTGCCGCTGATCGGAATTGTTCTACATTCAGTTTCGGCAAGAACGATAAGGAAAACATCTGAGGGAACAAAATAAAATGAAGCTCCCTGAGTGAGTGTGTGTGGGTGTGTGATCCCCGTGTAAGTGAGTGTGTGCGGGTGCGTTATCACTATGTGTGTGTGTGTGTGTGTGTGTGTGTGTGTGTGTGCGTGTGTGTGTGTGTGTGTGTGTGTGTCACAAATGGAGGCAAACCATTCTGATGACGTAGAGGCGGAGGTAGATACATATTTTGAGTGTGTGTGTGTGTGTGTGTGTGTGCGTGTGTGTGTGTGTGCGATGTGTGTGTGTGTGTGTGTGTGTGTGTGTGTGTGTGTGTGTGTGTGTGTGTGTGTGTGTGTGTGTGTATGTGTGCGTGTGTGTGATCCGTGTGGCATGAATGATAAGTAAGACAATGTTTGTATGTGTGATCAGTTTGGAACGAATTATTAGTAAGACAAGACGTGTAGCAACAGAAATATTAAGAAACATATTAAGCAAAAGAAAGTATTTGTGTGTGCGTGCGTGTGTTGGTGTGTGTGTGTGTGTGTGTGTGTGTGTGTGTGTGTGTGTGTGTGTGTGTGTGTGTGTGTGTGTGTGTGTGTGTGTGTGTGTGTGTGTGCTTTCAATATAGAATGCATTTCACAAAAAGGCAATGGAAAATCAAGTTGATGTGTTATCATTATTACAACTTACTTCCCTTGTTGCATAATGTCATTATAAAGCAAATGTATAAGGGACTGCTTACTGGGTCTGAATCGGGGAGGTTGGCTAGCAACATTTGTATCTGCGCAATGTTGTTCTTCGTGTGAGCTGCATTCGCATGCTGCTGCATCACGATGCGGTGCTGACCTAACTCTACCGTCAAACCAATCAACGCCGACGCAAATGAAGCTAACTCGCCATCTGTCGGGTCCTCACTGCATGTAACATGTGCTTGACTAGAGGAAACCCCCCAAACGTTCTCCGCAGCACCCTCCCTCACCCGCTTGCGGCTGCGCTCACGCGACGAGGCTCGGGAAGTGTGACCGCCCTCTCAGCGACTAGCGGGGCGATGGCTGCATAATGGACAATGATGTGACGGGTTATGTATTATTGCATTGATGAGGCGGAGTGGGAAGGGACATGGGGCAGGTGGGGCACTCACAGAAGGCAAGCGGCTTGCATACCACTTTTTGCAAGAGGGGCGTATCTCCGCAGGATACTCCTCGACCGCCCAAGCTTGGCGATCGAGTGTTTGCGACTCCACGTGCCGCTCCGTTGTAGCTACGCAAGCGTCGAACACTGCCAGGCACTCCCGCACCTTCCAATGCGGGACAATATTTCCCCCCGCTTCGTTGGGTTTCGGAAGCTTGGAGGCCTTGGCGGGCGGAAGCTTCTTGCCGGCCTTCGTCTTGGCGGCAGACTGTTGGACGCCGCATGCGTCGCCGCCTTGGGGGAGATCTCCGCCAGCGTCTTCGTCCTCATCCCCCTCCGACGCTCCACCGGACACGTCAACGACGCCGTTGAATATGAGTTGGGTCTGAGGGCCTACGCCCGAGGAGGGCGTGAGGCCCGGGGAGGCCGCCAGTGAAGGCCCGGCGGGAGTGGCGGGCGGCGCCTTATCGCTAGTCCCGCCACCGCCAACATCAGCACGCACGACTGCGGCTCCTCTTGGTTGGCCGCCGGGGCTAGGGTCCGCAGCCCTTCCCTCCATAGCGCGGGAGAGGTGGGAGCTAGGAGAGATGGCCCGCCGTGGTGTTTATTTGGCGGGGCCAGCGGCGAGGGCAATGGCGTGCACGAAATGTGCCCGCATTTTTCTTGGCGCGGATTCCGGGACCGAACTCATGATTGCGGAGACTACTTGAATTCGGGCCTCAAACTCAAGTGCCGAACTCGAAAAATCGGCCACATGAGTTCGAAACGTCATTCTCAAATCAAGATTTTGCTTACAAGAAGAACCAGATGAGCACGGACAGGGAAAGTGGGAGGGGAAACAAGAGGGCAAGAGTGACAAGAGGATCACGGAATCCAAAGCACAGCAAAAGGAAAGCACTACATTGTGCATAAACCTAGCAGATTAAACTAAGGAAACTCTTAGGCCACGCCGAGAATGCAACACGTGGAGGCGACAAGCGGCGCCTCACGCGCCGCTCGAGGAAGCACGGGGACGCTTGCGGCCCATGGCGCGGGTGAAGAGCGCCGTGGCCGGAGAAGGCATCCCAGCCGAGGAAGAAGCGGCCTCCGTGCCGTCCGCAGCGGCGGACAAACCACGCAAGACGTTCATTCTCAAATCAACTCAAGCTATTTACGACATCTATTTATTTAGCGCACTTTACTTGAGTTCGGTACCCGGTACAGTATCATATCGCGCGGACGGACTCAAGTCCAATAATATATGAGGGCCCAATATATACAAGGGCCCAAGCAAGGATTACACGTAGCGAGTAATCCTTAGGTACCTGTACCCGCGTAGGAGCTGAAAGCCTGAAATTCCCACTCCAGGCCGCTGAGCGTGTTGCTCCGGAGGAAAGTTCACGTCGGTGCGCTCGCCGCAGCCGTCTCTCTGTGGTTGGACTGGGGCGAGCGGGGTTGCTGTGGTAGATCCTATGCGGTTGAGAGGACGTACCGCCGCCGTCCTCGGCCGCACATCCACAATGGCAAAGGCAAGAAGCTCTGGTTCCACTGCGTTGGCGGTGTTTTGGCTGCTTATTTCAGCTACGTCTCCTGGGAATGCTCGTGTTAAGTTGGCTGGAAGCCCACATGGTCACATTATCGGCGGTCTCTCAAACGCGCACCACAGAGCTCCAGCCGGCAGCGGCCACTCGCGTAGAGCAGTTGATAGGGCCGAGGACGCCGCTGTTCCCACCCGCTCTACGCGTGATAGCTGCCTGTACTGTCAGTGCGAAAAGGTTTACCTTGACGTGGGGACTAACATTGGCATACAAATTCGGAAGCTGTACTAACATTGGCATACAAATTCGGAAGCTGTACCAGCCAGAGTTGTTTCCGAAAGCAGCCGTGCTGCCGCTGTTCGAATCTGAGTTTGGAGCTGGGAATCGTAGCGATGTATGCGCTTTCGGCTTTGAGCCCAACCCTCGCCACACACAGGAGCTCTTAAACATTCAGGACGCGTATCGAAAGCTGGGTTATCCTGTGCATATTTTTACCGGTACAGCGGTGTCTGACACCAACGGACAGGCAACCTTTTTTCTGGATGACAATCCAAAGCGGAGGGACTGGGGGGCTTCTCTGATAAATCACCAGTGGACCCGGGGGAAAACGCGGGCAGTTGTCAACACCACTGACTTCGCCTCCTTCGTCCTGGACAACTTCAGTTCGGAGGCCAAAATTGTTATGAAGCTAGACGTCGAGGGCGCGGAGTTTAAAATTCTGCCCAACCTCGTGCTCAGTGGCGCACTGTGCAGAATGAGCAAGGTGGTAATCGAGTGGCACGACCGCTTGTTTCGAAGCGGCTGGATGATAAATAAGAAACTGCGGCTCCACTCGCAGCATATCGCCGGCATGCTGCGACATATGGGTGCCACAAGTAAGCTCTGCCCTGTGAAGTTCGTAAGCATGGATGATGAATCTTACGGCAATATGGATACCAAAAAGTTGTCACTGCCTGAGGTCTCAGTTCCGGGGGGCGTGAAGAGGAGACGATGATGGCACATAGCAATAATTGTTGCTGCCAAACACGCACGCTGGCAATCACAAACGTTACCAAGCCCCGCGTGCTCAAAGCTGCCAGCTGATCTAACTCATAGTGTTCAGGATTACGCAGGCGTAGTAGCAACTCGCATTCTGCCAGTGAGTTTACGCAATCGCCGAGTTGATAAGGAAGGAAATTTACCTCTCGGCGTAACGTTACACCATGGATGCTCACACTACAGCGTAGAACTGGACAGGAAAACAAGTGTCCTTCCAACTACCATGCAAATGCATTGCGGATTGAATGACCACCCGAGCACCCGTCTGTATAACCGGGGATATGCAGTCAGGTAGTAGGGGGGGGCATGGTAGTTCTATAAACATATTGTGCTGACCATTTCAACTAGCGCATGAAAGAAAGAGCCGTCGCGTAGCCCATCGTCGAATGTCATTAAACGTGGCATGCCTTCCTGTTCCTCGGGCCTAGGTTAATCCCCCTCTTTTCTTCTTTTTGCTTGGTGGCCTCCACTGCTTTTTCTTGTAAAAAATTGTGCTTTTAATGTCATTAAACATATGCGGAACAAAACAACCTTACAGCTCCCGAGCGTGCACTCCTATGGATTTCCATGGCAGCTCGTAGAACCTCATTTCAAAATCATACGACGTAACGTGGCAGCAAGTGTACATGCCAGCGTGTAGGATGATGATGATGATGTCAGTGGACGACCACCCAATGAAAGGAAGGACCCGAATACCCATTGTATCTTCAGAGCCATCCAATGCAGCATCAGCGCACTTCTCTCCAGACGTCGCTTTGTCGCAGCTTCACAAATAGCACTACTGATTGCTTTCATATTCGCACCACAGATGACATGTGTAGCGGAGTCATCAAAAGGGCGTCGTCTCCCCCTTGCTAACCACCGAAAATGCGATCCCGTGCTGCTGCAACCGCTCACGGTAGGACGACCCTTGAAAAAGGGTGCCCACGGTATGAACTCCACCCCTAGATGCAAGCTTGTCTTCCTCGTCAAGCAGTGTTAGACCAGCAACAGAAAGAAAGATAGGTGTTGCCACGTAGCCAGGCTCCGGGCCCTCTACCCTAGTGATGACCTGCGGACAAGAGCAAGTGCCTTGGGAATCAGATAACAGTTCCAATTCCAGAAAAGTAGAGAACAATCACATTTTTTTCTTATCTGTCTTTGGCCCGAGTGTGTTGTTTTTCCTATTAGATGAAAGAGAGGGGGAAACCTGCATGTCGGGCTTCTGCGTATTGCTCTCTGGTGAGCCACTGGTGTAGCCACGGGCAACAAATGTCATAGAGAAACTGGTCTGCTCCATCATTTCTTTCGTTGGGCCCTCATGGGAAAAGAGGCCATAACTGAACAGCCGAGGGTACCTGCGCGTTGTGCGGGTGACAGACAGACACGGAGTACGCGATGAGGCGGCAAAACTGGCAAGAAGAAACCGAAACATGACTCGGGAAGATTCAAAACTCAGGTAAAGATGAAAGCTTAGATAGGGCGGTGTCTGACCCGACACAGGAGCACTCCCTGCGTCATCGAATACTCATTGATGTAGATATTCTTTTGGGGATATATCATGATTGCAGTGCATAGACTCGTACGTATCGGCAATCACAACTACATACCCTAAGTCGTACGCCATAATCATGAATGCATTGACAGCGAAATTCATTTCTTCCTAATGGCAACAGTTCGGACACCCTCAGCACGGCTACGGCCGCCGTAGCTCTCTGGCTATCAAGAAGACTTTGTGTACAATCGATGATGGGAATACACAGAAATCAATGAAGGATATCTTACTATGGAGAGTGACCAATAATCCTAGCTGGGTCGTCCTCTACGGTGTGAAAATGCGACGAGAACGACTTGGGAAACTTTTCTACGCGGCGAGAGGGGACCATGGGCGGATAAAAATGCGCTAAAACACACGAGGGACACAGGCCACTTGCTGTGGCTCGTTGCCAGTCACTAATGTTTACGACTGGGAGCTTCAGGGCGATAGAGGTACGCTGTGGCGCGGAGAGCCCTCCAACGCAAGGCCAACCATGTGCAAGCTGGATTCATACAGATCATGCGACGACTCCCTGAGAGAGTGTTCGCTCCAGGCGACAAATGCCGGCGCGGTTCCAACAAAGTAAATTCCACTTGTATCACGCAATTGACTGCTGCAAGCCAGGTGCACCGGTGGCAGGGCAGCGTCCACCGACATGACATGCTTGCGACGAGATGGCGACTTAGAGAGGGCGGAGAGACAGCCAGACGCGCCCCACCCACTGTTGACGGCCTCCGGTCTGTCCCAATTGCCTTCCGGGGAGCAAGCGTTGATGGTGATGAGGGGGCAGTTACGTCGGCTGGTGTCCTCATTAGAAAGGCGGCACGCCAACTCCCCGGCATACAGCGCCAACGACAGACTGGCCTGCCGGGCGTTGGCGTAGCGCTCCGCTGCTTCCTCGCAGCCTGATGAAGTACTGCAAGGCCTGACAGTGCTCAAATTGATGGGACACACATTTACGATCCGGCCCTGGTCACCCTCTTCAAAGGCGGTTTGCCGAATCTTGGGGATGAGCAGCTCGGTGAGCAGAAAGTGACCAAGATATCCAACCGCAAAGCTCAGCTCATAACCGTCATTGGAGTACTCCGGGGTGGCAGTGATTGGGCTCTCAGGCTCCCAGGGCGCTCTTCGACTAGGGGAGTGGGAGGCAGCATTGACGAGGAGATGCAGTGGTAACTGCATTCGAAGAAACTCCTGGGCAAAGGCGCGGATGGAGGAAAAGGAGGATAGGTCGCAGAACATCACCGATAACGTGGCACTCGGGTTGCCTGCCACAACCTCGGCAGCGAGAGTGCGTGTCGATTCCAGGTCAAGTGAGGGCATGACCACATGAGCACCGGCCTGACAAAGAGCCCACACCACCTCCCTTCCTAGAGCACCGCTTCCACCCGTAACCACAGCCACCTGGCCTCGCATATCCATCCCCCTGACCACCTCAGCAGCACCAGTAGAATGTTGCCGCTTCAGCACTCGCTCCTTGTGACCCCTGTTGCTTTCCGCCACACCTGCAGTGCCAGTTTGACCCCAACCACTAAAGAGGCAGGAATCTCCAAAGAGGCAACTCCAGTCCCAACCCCACCCAAGCCCACTCGCAAGCCCGGCTGTCGAAATGCTGGAGCAACTCAAACCCAAAGAGCTGTCAGAGCCGAAGCGGACATCATGAGCTGCAATAGTTGAGGGCAGTCGAAAGTCCAGAGTCCCGGTGGACGACTCGAAGCTGCTGCTGGAGCTGCTGCAACGGCTGTTGCAGTGCACGTAAGCACTCGAAGCGCCGGCTATCGCACAAGGAGAGCGGTCGAACACCTCCTGCTGCTGCGCGCTGAGCGGCTGGCGACAACTCATTGCAGCTCAAGGGTAGGACTTGCTCCAATATATATGCTGACGGCTGAAAATTCAAACGTTGGTCCAAATTGAGTGTCGGCGGCCGCGAGAGCACCGCGACTACTTCCCGCAAAGCACGCCAAGCGGTACGGAGCAGCGCTCCGTAGACATCGCCCCTCCTCCAGAAGCTATGGTTAAACGTAGTGTCCTGGCCAAGTTGAACAAAAAAATACTGTAGTAGTCTGAGGGCACCGTCGCAATAATTGCAGCCTTGGTGGAACCCCAGTGTTAGGTGGCGATACAGGGATGGGGCACTTCCAGCTCGGCGAATCACGGAATCGACGTCACGCAACACCGTCCAACGGGACAACGTACAGCTGGCGCCGTGGGAGGCATAAGCTTTGTCGGCCCTCTTCCTTGATGAAGACAAGCTTGGTAAAGGCACAGAGGAAAGCGCGCGGTGGATTATCGGCGCCAGTCAGGGAAGAGCTGGAGTGGGTAAACTGGCTAAGGTCGCGCCGCAACGTAGTCTGCCGACCGAGGCAACGCGGGTGAGCAGTACTGAGCGACGAGAAACAACAGCTTCGGTAACGCAGAAGGAGCGGCTTCGTATCTTAGACGCTACAGCCGCGTAGAGCGATGGAAAATATTTCCTCTACCTACTGGCAGCGCTGAGAGCTTGTTGGGATCAGGCCTGTTACAGACAGATTGAGCAAGTGGACTGTCGCTGGCCGGACAATGGGCCGATGGGAACTGGCGATAGTGACGGGGTCCAAAAAATGATTATAGTCCAAAATAAAGCCGCACGTGCCGGAGCGTTCCGCACGCTGCGGCCAACCAAGTGATATATGTCTGACGACCCGCCCGCGCGCAGGAAAAACGGGTGCAACATCAGGTACGGGTACGATATGTACTATGATATACAGTATGTACACGTAGTACTAATACACAGTACAATAGTACTGCAGCGATCGTCGTCTACAATGTAAACTTATTTACAAGTATAAGCTCATCAACAAGCTTGCAGCAAACCTCCACACTCCACAGTTCCACTGGTCATACTCCAGAATCCCACTCCCCACACTACGCATCCCGAACAATATACGAGCACCCGACGACCTCGCAATGAATATGGAATATAGCCCATTGTAGTGCACGCCGTTCAATCTCAATCTCGCACCGCTACATTGCCCCGTCCCTTTGTCAGATTAATTGCAGTTAACAAGTGGAGTGAGCGCATGGTCGAGGAAATTTATTCCCAGCTGCGGTCTGCTGATGACAGCGACACGCCAACATGTCGAAAAGGACCACGACATGCCAGGGCGTTGAAAAATGACTAAATTTTGAGCCCTAAATCGAAAATCGATAAATAACAATATCATCGGACACAAAAAGAGCAAAACACATTTCCAACAAGAGTAGCAAGGTGGAGTCGAGCTGAGATCTCGCATCCAGAAGGCCGCATTGGCAATCAAAACGCCTCGGCAACAAGGATGGGGAAGTGACGAAACCGATCAATACACAAAATACGACAGTGAAATAAATGGTGGTACAAATGTTTTGAAGCATTGACATGCTGAAGTAATTGGCAAAGCCCATCAGTCATTACCGACATGCCATGTCACTAACACGTACAGCCGCGAGGACAATAAAAGCACCCCCCCCCCCCTACCTCCGCCCAGCCTACACCGAATCTCAATGCGGAAGGAGACCAGGGATGACTTGACAGTGCTGGCCACTTGCAGTGCGTGGAGTATAAGAGAATACCCACCATCTTTCTCACCACATGCAAAACGAGCTCACCTTAAAAGGAGGCTCCTTCCCCAAGGCGTTCCAGCAAGCTTCATGAAGATTGAGCCAAAGATTCCAAATAGAAATACCGACCTGCAAGGAAGAGCAACAGTCAGGAATGAGCGCTGTCATACCGTGGATTAGAGCAAAAACATACCCTTCAATGAGGGACATCACACCCTTCAATGCTAAGAACGGGAAACAAACAGCGCTAATATGATGTTCTATGAAGGTCGGCAAGTCCGTTCTCGGCATATGCGGAAGGTTTTAACGGCACGCGAACGGGAGCACGCGTACCACCGCGAACCAGCTGTGAACATGGCTGTGTAGTGTGCGCATTGCATTCCTTGGGCGGACAATGCTGCCTGGGTGCGGCGAACGATCGACGCGTCTGCCCCTGGAGAGTCATGGAAGGAGACAGTGAGCAGCGCATCAGTTGCTCTAAACCCACTGCACGCATGCTAAACTTGGTAGTGCAACGGTAGCGGCGGCATGCTTACCTATAAATGGTAAGGCCCAGGCACTCATGGCCTTAGAAAACCTGGCACCCGCACTCTTGCTTGGTCGGGGTCCAGGGATGGCAGGCTGAGGAGGCCCCTTCCCTTCCCTCTTGACCTGTCATACATGTGTCAGGCGATCCAGCCAAGATAGAAACCACAGGGTGAGTCCACTGGTGCAAGCAGCTTTCCTACTGCCTACAACTGACTGACTCACAGGAGCGGGAAATAATTCAAGTCAAACACAGCACGGCATGTGTACCTTTGCTCGGAGGGCGCGAAGCTCGCCAGCTGCTGCAACTCCGAGAACAGCGCACTGCCTGTGGAGACCAAATGTTGCATGACTTAAGCGCCGGCGATGTACTCAAGTGACCGCAGACATTTCCATTCGATCACTGTGGGTAGGCAGGGATTGGGCACCATGTAGGATAGTGGCCCTGGAATCCAGCAGGGCCTGTTGACAGCGTGAGGAAGGAGTCGATAGACGATATCCGTGCTGGCGCCTGAAACTGTTGCAACTGATGCCGTGGCGACGCAGATGGGAACAGGTGTGGTTCAGCTGCGGAACTACAATTGTGGCTGCGCATGGCATAATGAATGACAGTAATAACCCCCACGAGCTGATGCCTGTGGTGAGACGATGATAGATTCCATTCAGGAGGACAACTCACCGTAAACAGGGTGCCCATATCAGCCGGTACGCTGTCAAAACCAGCAGCGGAAGCCACCACGACTCCAGCTTCTGCTGCCTTGGAGTTGTACTTATACGCCATTTCCTCTATAAACTCTGAATGGATGCGTAATGAGAAGAAATCGTAGCACAAGCAATAATCAGCCGCATTCGGTCCGCAAGACAGGTGCTTCCGTCTGTATGGAAGTCTAATGTAAAAATACGCAAATGAACTGGGTGTGCTTCAACATCTGCGATTTCGATGGACCCTGCTATCCTGCCCACGGCGGCACGGCTCGTTCACGGGCGAGCAGAGCAGGGCCACAGACACTGGCCGTTGGGCCTTACCTGGTTCTCCACAGACGTCCAAATAGTGTGCTTTTCCTTCTATGCAGGCAGACACGACAGCTTCTCCCCAGAAGCGGTAAGGACCGACACAGTTGAGGACAAGTCTGCAGCGAGATAAAGGAAAAATCAGCTCCTCAGCATTTCCTCAGAAGTGTCAGGTTCGCCCCGTGTACTACGACTTTGCTTCGGCATACAAGTGTAAACAGGGACAGTTTCAGCTGCGACACAGGCAACATACGCGCCTGGTGGACTTGGCCATTTCTAAGAGTGAGGAGGCGTCGTTGACGTCAGCGACCACGACCTGCAGCCCCCAAGAGTAGGCATCGCCAAGCGTCAGAGTTCAAACACCGTGATGTACTACACCCTTTGCTCCATGGCGAGTTCCATGACGGTAGATCAACATAGTAAAACGCGTTCAGAGTATAGACCGGCCGCAGAATGCAGGTGTGTCTTTAAGCAAGCTTAAATCGACGCAATCTATCGACATAATAAGAGCTAACAATAACATGTCGTGTAGCCCCCGCGTTTCGAAACAAGCAGACGTACCTCTGCAGTGTTATCGGGGTCCACTTCGCTCAGAACCGACATCAGCTTCCCTTTGTCCCGTCCGCCAACAGCAATCCTGCGTGTCAGAAACGTCGAGGTGTAAAATATCCGCGCGTCTACTTTCGTGCTTTGGCATATTTTCACTATGACGTGCTTCCCCACTCCTACGCCTGACACGCACCGGCAGGTTGTTGGAGCCAAACGCAGCAAGGCCTTCGCGACACGAGAACCGGTAAAACCTGTGGCGCCGAAGACGACTACATCGCTCTCTGTGACAGCCATGATCACGTCTCGCTACGCTGGAGACTGGCTATATACTGGATGAGACTATGAAAGAAAGGTATACAGAGAGCTCGCAACTAGTTCGCACGGGTGCACATTGTTGGAGGGGAGTGTGATCTCTCCTTCGAGAGTAGCGCAGTAGGTGGTGGTTGCAGAGTACGGGTACCTGTAGTTGCTCCATCGGCTGAGCTGTCGGGACAATCTGGGAAGCAAGCCAGTACCTTTACTGACACGGGTACAATAGGTATATTTTCACAGTCCATCAGTACCCGTACACGTCAATCACATATTTCTGTGGGCATGATGATGCTGGAACGCGCAGAAGTGAGTGGTGGTCATGGCGGTATAAATATAAGAAATTTCTTACAACAAAAAGAAGTGGAGGCCACCAAGCAAAACGAAGATAAGAGGAAAAAACCTAAGCCCGAGGAACAAGAAGGCATGCCACAGCGTCAGCGTCATGCTGGCGGTATAAGGGATTTGTTTTTTTCCCGCGTGCGAGCTTGAACGGACCGTCCAACGCGCATCTTTGCAATATGATTTGGCAAATTGGCGCGTGCTCCCGAGATTTCCAATAATTTTATATTTGTAATCCTTCCTACACCAAGGCAACGTGGAAGACAAGCGTGATACCGTCACGCGAGGATTTACGGACGTGCGGTCCGAAGCCTCGTGGCATCTACAACAAACCTCGTGGCGGAATAACGATGCTGTGTTTGGCCCATCCGGAATTACTTCGTATATTCCAACTGAAATGCAGGGCGTGGATTCGATGGCTTCATGGATTCGACGAATCCACTCCCAACTGAAACACATTGTTTCTATTGGATCACATGTGCCAGTCGAGACAGAGTCTTTGGCAGCTGCACCCGGGTGGGACAGATTTGTATCTCGTTGGTTTCCGAGACGAACTACACTCCTCCAAAACACTCCGGATAAGATTTCGCACCTTCGCAAGTATGAAGTGTAACCATGCGTCGATTTTATTGACTAATCTCCTTAATTCCTGGGCAATGCTTTGACGCCCAAGATGGAATGCGCCGACAACTACGGGGGCGATTTCAAGCACATGTGGGCTTATATACTTGGGGTTATCGCGCCCGCACCCGTTCGGAACGCTCTTTCAAAAAGTCGCCGTGTTGGATAGACTAATAGAGTAGCGGGCGCACAACGCCGCAATATGAATGCTTATACGACGGTCGCGCAAATACAAAGCATTGGCGACGGAGGGAGGAGGTGTTGGGCATGCCGTTGTGGGGGCAACGCACGAAATCGCGTATGTAGACTTACCACCGATATGCGTACAACCCAAAGGCAAGCTTCTTTCGGCCACAATGTTCAGGCGATCAGATTTTAGTCAAAGACAGTCAAAATATTTTCAAACATGCACCGTTGGACGCGTCTTTTCAATGCGCGTCGAGCGCACTTACTTTAGATTTCCTACACATAAACATTTTCCGTGTATTAATTAAATTTCTGCATTATTCCGGCAAAAGCTGAGCCGCAGTGCCAAGCAACACCCGTCGAAGTCGGCTCACCTCATGAGGCGATTTGTGCATGGTCTGTCGATATATGTTACTAATTCTTAATTCCTACTGATTTCCGAGCCTAATTGTCGACGTGTGCCACGCGTGGGGCGGGTGTGGCTGGCACAAGCATATACCCACGCATTCCAAACACGACCGTCAACGTGATGCGTCCCTAACGGCCAAGTTGGACATCGCCCCTCCCCCAAGCAAATCGCCTCGCATGCTTACAGCGTGCAATGTTTATCCAAACCTGCGTCATGTTTTAGCTCGCTTGCATTCCAAAAACTTTACCCGTGCCTTAGGCGTGAACTCTCGTGCTCTATTCACACATCCGCAAACCAAACCTCGCGCATTGAACACGGCACCCACGCCTCCAACCCCCCCCCCCCCCCCCCCCCCCCCAAAGAAGTTCCCCAAAAAACAGTTATGTGGAACACTGAATGACACGCAGCTTGGTATGAGAGCTTGAGCAATGCCCAAGCATGGCGCCCAGAATGATGTGTGTAGTTTAGACAGTTTCTTGGGAATTTATAAGCTTAATTCGACAAACTCCACCGATAACACCCAATTTAAGCTGAGGTCTAACCACCCCAGATGACGGCTTAGTGCTTGCTTCCCGGCTCGCTCTCCTACAATTGGGTGGTACTCGGGTGTCGTCATGCTTGACGTGGTGAGAGGGGAGCGTGTTTTGGACTAGCTTATGATTAACATAATGCATGTCCGGACTTTTATGAAGGAGTGTAGTAAGATAATACTTACGTTTCCGGATGAATGTGTTTTATTACGTAAATGATTCCAATTAAATACATTCCCTTTTAGTTTTCCTCCGAAATTAGATGAGCTCCCCCAAATGGGCGAGACGATCGAAATCATTCAGGTTCCCCATTACCCGAATCCACGCCATACTCGAGGTAGACAATCGTGAATTTGCGACAAAAATCCCTCAAGGCTCGGTGTCAATATAGTTTACCCTGAATATATTACCATGGTCGCATGCGAAGAGCGACGGAACATATGCTCACCTATGCCACGCGGTGGGCGATGGTAACCTTGGAGCCATGCCAGGCATAGCACGGTAGGGGACTAAACGAGGTACCGGTAGCTGCAATCCGCGGGATCAATATCTATCGGGAAGCCGTGTACGGAGGGTTTAAGGAAAACATAATATCCGTACACCAATAGTAAGATCTCCCGCTCGGCCCGTCTGATGTGTTTTTTCGTGACTAAATACTCACATATACTCTCCCGACAAGGGGGCGGGGGCGGTGTCTACGAAATATCTCTTGGCGAAAGGGGGTACGGACGGATCAGCGGTGGGCCGCGGGTGCTGGAGCTGGCGGCGGGCAGCCGGGAAGCAGCGCCAAGGCAAGACGCTCGCTAGCAGTCGTCCAACTATGTGAGATTTGAGTCTCCTTGGGAGTGAGGCTAGGAGCTACGCAGGACGGAGGATGGTCGCAGCCGGAGGAGCGACACGGTATGGCGGCGGAGGTCCACAAGATCGACCGCCGCCGGAAGAACCCGGTACGGAGGGTTTTCGAATACATAATTTCCGTACCCATCATCTTTTGAGGAGTTGCGACTCGATCAGCGAGTTCGACCAACCTCTCCCCAAGTCGGTACCTTGTAATCGACAGGCTGCCTACGGCACGGTGCTTAGGGTTATCGCAACGGCACTCTCCTTATAAAGGCGACCCCCTGACATCGTAAACATGTGGGGGAGGGTACGGGTGGATTTTGCAATATCAAATAGGTGTTGGAAACAAGCGAAGACGGACATGGGACATGAGAAATTCTGGCACGGAGGCAGGAGCGCCAGCCAGACACCGTTTGCAGCTATGGACTTCCTCTCTCCCTAGCCCCCGGAGGGGTAGGGAAGTCTAGGCTAGGAGGCGAGCTGCGAAAGGAGGAGCAGCGATATCTCGGACGGGGGAGCGTGTGGATCGGGACGAGACCGTCGACGACCTGTACGAGGGGGTTTTTCCCATGCCTCCCCCCCCCCCCCCCCCCAATCGCCGGGAAGACCGGAGTCGCACAAGAGCATAGATCAGGAAGGCCCATCGGAGACGGACATGGGACATGAGAAAATCTGGCGCGGAGGCAGGAGCGGCAGCCAAACACCGTTTGCAACTATGGACTTACACTCTCCCTAGCCCCCGGAGGGGTAGGGAAGTCTAGGCTAGGAGGCGAGCTGCGAAAGGAGGAGCAACGATACCTCGGACGGGGGAGCGTGTGGATCGGGACGAGACCGTCGACGACCCGTGCGAGGGGGTTTTTCTAATGCCTCCCCCCCCAATCTCCGGCACGACCGAAGTCGCACAAGAGCATAGGACAGGTAGGCCCATCGCGACGAGCGCTAGCTGATAAGCTAGGTTGGTCAGCGCCCTCGCGGCAACGGGAGCAAGCTGCGCATCGTGGAGACTAGCGATGAATTATTTTTAAAACTAGTGTATTGTGAATGTCTACTAGCATGAACTTGACAGTATTGTTACTGCCATTGGAGAGTAGGTTGGGATTAGTGGATTCATGTCGTACATCCTACGATCAAAAGGGTACTATAGAGGGCTTGATCACAGAGGCGCCCGAAGACAACAACCGTTAACTCGATGATTGTTGTGAACATTTCAGTTCATTTCATTTCATTTCATTTCATACACGTCGTTCCACTAGATTGAAGAATTTGAATTTCTTTCAATAAGTGAGATATCGATGCGTTTGTGATGAGAAAATTCATATGGAACTCAAAATAGATGCAAGGAAAAGCAACGCTACCAGCCCAATCACCCCTTAACCTATACCACAGAACACGATGCTATCCTTGCCACTGCCCAACAATCCAACGCAAAATGTTCCTTCCTTGGCCGCCATACATTACTCAACTTCACTCAATCCGCACACAAAATTGAATTCGTTATCGAGGGGGGGGGGGGGGGGGCGCCACACCCCTCCCCTCCTTGCATTGAACCCTAAAATGATCAAGGTGTCGCCGATTTTATAGCAACGGGCACAAGGCGGGCATCTTTCGCTTTAGTTCAAGCAAAAATAGCACTTCATGGCCATGGACTACATAATCACCGTCCTCGAGCCCACTAATGAAGTCATGTGGGTTACCATAACACCCGTCTTTGGAATTAGACTCACCCATTCCTTTGGAGACGACAACTAGCACTCCGCATCAAACATTCAGGTATTCATGCAAACATGACGCATCCACCGCATCCTCTCCGTCAATGCGTCCATGCATTAGCGCCATATTTAATCCACGCATCCATAAATTAGCGTCACATTTAATCAATGCGTTCACGAATTATTGCTATATTCAATTGATGCGTCCATGAATTTGTTTTCTACTTAATCGATCCATCCACGAGTTCGTACCCTAATCAATCAATGCATTCATGAAGTACTGGCGTACTTCAACTTAAATGCTCTGTAAGTTACAGTGATGCAGTCTTGCTACTAAACTATGAACACCGTGACTAACATACGGCTATATGGCTCGTTGTTTAGTTGAAATTGTATTAGCGAGGAGGCCGATGTTGATGCATCGATGCATGCGTCCCGCGTTACCCGCATCAGTGCATCCATGAATTAGTTACCTACTAAATCGACGCGTCTACGGATCGGTACTCTATTTAATCAACTATTGCGTCCGTGAATTAGTGTCCCACTTTATCGATGCATCCATGAATTAGTGTAACATTTGATTAGTGCATAAATGAGCGTCTTCACTAATCTACGCGTTCATGAATAAGGAAAAATGATGCATGAAAGTTTGATGCATTGCAGTTGATGCTTATTTTTCTATAAGGATGTTTAATTTTCGAGGATGATGCGGAGGCTTAACGACAACTCGTACACCCGATCCACACTAACCGAGCCCACACACACACTTACCCACCTATTATGCCCTCAAGACTCGTAAATGGCGACGAACGTCCAGACACAACGTCCCTTAATTCCCCAATGCCCAACCATCCTCCGATAAGAAATCTTGCATGTGCGATTTTGCCCTTAAGTAATCAAACCGGACAGTATACGCATGCTCGGACACTCGTCATTTGGCACTCCTCATCTCGAGACGCCGTTATCCCCCTATCCGCTAAATCCAAACCGGAAAATGGAAATACGGCACGGATATCGACCTTGTGCTGGTAAGACACATAAACTAGTATTGACAAAGTACACCCCACTTGCCAATGCACTTCGCACACACAAACGCGGCAGTCAAATCGAAATAACACCATTCGCCATGAGCCGAATCGACGCTCCCCACGCAATCGCCCTCTGCAGCATCAACTCACTAGTCGCCCCGCGCGGTGATCCTCTCGGCAAACCCTCACCGCCTCCAAGTCACACGAGATACCGCCCGCATTATTTCGCACCTTCACATTCTCATGTGGCCACATAAATCACCTCCTCAGCATAAGCATGTACCGTATCAAATCCCTGACAACACACCGACATAAAACTATCCAAAATGCCTCCTTCGGACCATAGCAAAATAACACCCAGTAACATAATCTGATTCACTAGCACTTCCATTGGGCAGTCGAGCCCCGGCCCATATTTGGAAGGGACGGACGAGCATGCCCACGACCTAGCCTCACATACGACTTAGACTTAGTTTGCATATGCAAAAGAGCCCTTTTGACAACAACCGACCCATGGCCGGTTCTAATTGCAAATCATTTTATGTCCCTCAAGGCCTCAAGATGACATTCATCATCCGCCAAAATGCCCCAAGTGCATGTTGCATTGGACGTTGTCTACCGATTTTTGCGAATATGTGCATTGTTGTGCATATACAAGTGCAATTGGGGGATTTGGGTAGGACAACTTGTAGGCCTCGTCGCGTCTTGAATATGGGTTATATAATTGAAGGCCTATTATCTAACGTAAGTAAGTGACAATACTCGGTGGTAACCCATGTTCGCGAAAACTAAATATTGTGATTGGGAACGTAAGCGTCTTTTTCATATTCCGACGCGATTTCACAATGTGACAATCTAAACCCGCACAAGGATGGCAGAGATATCACTTTCACAAGCGTCACATGAGCCACAATAAATAAGTGGCGCATATTTGTTTTATTTTCCAACGTCCAAAATAAATTCATTTGAGACATTGCACGCGTTGGGAAGAACGAGGGCAACAGTATAGAGTGACTACAAAAATACGGAGGCACATGTACGCATGGCAATTTGAAAAATAGAAAAGACGGAAGAGGGGTTTTCAGGTCGACTGGGCACATGACTAGGATCCGAAACTGCCGTGGCAGCGAGTTCCGACGCGGTCACTACTCTGGTTAACAGCACCAGCAGAGAAAAACGAGGCCGGTGAACACAGGCAAAGGCAATGAAACGAAGATCGGAAGCAAAGATTGCGAATACGGTCTCTCGCCCTTCACCCGCGACGCGGAACGAGCCCAGCAAGGCGAAATGCGAGGAAATGAATCGAGTGCTATTAAATATCAACATATCATATTAAAACAAATCAATGCACCGCATGACGTTCATCATTATATTGCTCCTGTCACATTATTGAATAGATAACCAGCAAGGAAAAACTGTCACCGCCTTAGCCACGTAGCTCGTGTTGCCGACTTGCGTGAGCTTGGCAGGCACGTAGCTATGCGATGTGCCCCGTCGTTGTCCCGGAAGGCGTTGTCGGTGCCACGTCTTCTTCCATGACAGTGTCTATGTTCGCGAGGGAAGGAACAGTGAGAGAGGCCATCCCTCGAATCACCTTCACATCATCCCCCGTATTTGTCCCCGCTGTTGCCGAGTCCGAGGAAAACACTGACAAGCCGGAAATCGAGGCCGTGGCAGTTAATTTCCTGGACGACACGACCATATCGTTGCTGTCCCCTGATGAAGTGGAGCTTGACTTCTTCACGGAGTAAATACGGTTCCTCGCAAACTCGCCAGATGGCTTCGCATGATGGTGCTGGTACATGAGCACACGTTCAACGCTTAGTCCTGTTGCGAAGGGCCCCCGTAGAGTTGGCCACATCACGCGCAAACAATTCACACCAGCAAGCACAGGCGTCCAGACCGAAAAATAATATGTGCAGGAAAACTCTAAATGCAGAGACGAAGAGAGAGGGGTGAGTGGGGTTTGGTAGGAACATGTTGCCCGGGGGGGGGGCACACCGCTAAGTAGTTCTCTGGAACGGTCTCGGCTGTGTTCACTATGCAAAAGGTGTGCAGAGAGGTGTCCTCATCGTTCACATTGGCTTTAGGGTTAGCGAAGCACCAAAAGCTCAGCGTCCCGTGCTGCTCGCTAAAGTCCCCCTGTCCGGTGACAACATAGGCAGGCGAGGCAGAGAGCCGAGCTTCAGTGCGCTACCACTTCCGTGAATCATATGCAACAATACATCACAGGTGAGGCCGTGTGCGATAATGAACACGAAAAAGGGAAGTAAGGCGGTGAGGGAATGGAAAGCGCGGACATCTTTCAGCCCCTTTCCCCCGAACTAGCGAAGCTGTAAACGGAAAGAGAGTTGAAGAAGTAAGAAGGGAGTGAAGTAGTTTGGACGTGTGAATAGACGGGTGGGCAAAGGCACACCACTCCAGGAGGAAGGATGTCGACGCAGAGTGCGGTGGTGTCGTCGGCGAGGCCAGTACTTGCGAGTACTCTCCGCACCACCGCCGACGCGGCCTTCTGCAGTCTGTTCTGTCGCATGATTTTCACTACCTGCTTCTGGCTCACTTTGGAGTCCCACACACCATCGCTGGCAAGGATGAAACGGGCGCCCGTGTCGGGGATTTTAACCTGTGTGACGTGCGGGTACGCCAGCACCGTCACTCCCGCGTCGCTGTCGCCGATAGCACGAGCCATCATGACGGCGCCCGGCCACGCACGCAAGGGGCCATATCCTGGTTCCCCGTTCAGGGCCGGGCCCTTCAAATCCGCGCGCAGAGCTGCCACAACGTAACCAGCTGCGCACCACCACATAGCAACCAGTTGACAGCTGATCCAAGGACGTTGCCACCATTTCCACACATTATTTGGGAGATGCTGCTGAGTACAGGCAAGCGTGCACACGCCCTGCGTTCCGAGGCAGGAAAGCATATGCTCTGCACCGGCAACACACCTTTTCTCAACCGCGCCACTTCCAGTTCGTTGTCGTCCAAACGATGGCACGACGTCAGCTCCTTCACCTCCGTGTGGGTATCGATGAGCACCGCCGAGTCGCCCACGTTGGCCACGGTCACTAACCAGCCCGTCTTCAGCCGCACAAGTGGGAACAGCAGAGACATTAGACAGCCCCTGATCTGTGCATATCTGCTTCAAGGAAACGTGCAGTGATGGGATACCTGCAGATGCAGTGCGGGGCGATACTCTGCGGAAGGGTGTCGTATCATACCACGAGCATCACACTGGCTGTGCACCCCGACGCGCAGTCCGCGCCGATTGACTTGCGGTTCAACGATAGAAATGTGTCCATCATTGCCTTTTGCAGCTGGTCCATATAACCCTTTCAACAGGAAGGGGGGAGGGAGGTATCGAATGCAGAGGGGTAGCGCGGGTCAGAAAGTAGTCCGAAGAAGCTGTCGACACAAGCCTCAACTACGATAGTGGCCATATATTGCATGTTGACCTGCCTCAGCGGTAGTGGCCAGCGGTCCCGCGGGGAGGAACCACCAACCTGAAACTCCTCCTTTCGAGACTCCGGTGGCATTTCTTCCATTGGCAGGCGAGGCAAGAGCTCGTCGAGCAGGTTATCCTTACAATACTTCGCCGTTTTCCCGCCATTGTGGCCGTCAAAAACAGCAAACACGTGGCACTTGAGCCCGCAAACGCCAGGAACCTCCAAGTCCGTCGCCACCAGTGCCTTGTCCTGAGACAGCACTCATCCCAGACCAGACACGCACATCAAAATCAGCAAAAGATGTGATTTAAAAACAGAAGAAAAAAACGTCGTCGATGTACCGAGGTCGGCGATGCATACTGGGTGGGCGGGCCGCTAGCAAAAAGTGGGACACCTACTAGTCGGGAGTGAGAATGAGAGGTGGAGTACTTTGTCAGGGCCTCACTCGTCTAGGGAGGGAGGGAGGCGTAAGTTCTCAGCAACTTCAGCCCGTTACAAAAATATGGCTTGATTTTTTATGAGTGGGCGCTGGAGAGTTGTCGCTGCTTTCATAACCCGGGACGACAGGACGGACACGTGAACAGGACGACAGGTGGCGACCGCCGGCCAGATATTCGATACAGGTGAGACGAGGACTATTTACTACTACCAATGCAGTGAAGCTGTACCGCAGTATGCTAGGAGAAAATACGAGACAACACAACCCTAGGATCGCCAGAGCACCCAAGAAATGTAGACGCAAGTCGGGTGCATCATGTCGAGGGAAGACACTGTCAAATATTGTTGCTGGTCCCGTCTCAAGGAAAACCATAAACCCGGTGTGCTTGAGCGTAGCGACGGCCCGTGCATCGGTACGAACGACCGTCAATAAGTGAAGCGCACCTCCCCTTTGAGCGTGGCTTGCTTGTACGAGTAGCTAATTGCTGGCCTGAGGAGATCTTGGTCGAAGAGGCTCTTTGATGTTGGAAGCGGGGTCGTCACCGACTCGATCCGTTCAGCGAGCGCCGTCATCGAACCAGACTGTTGGCCCAACTGATCACCATGACGTGTGGGCACCACATGTACAGGCGAGCGCTGCTCAAACATACCGGGGTCGCCCTTTTCGTAGAACACGGGACTCGCGTCAGGAAGCTCGCCTTCTAGCGGGCAAATCAGGTCCATGATAGACTCCAAGCTGTTGGATTTAAGACTTTTCCCTCCCGTCTTTGACTCCCAGGCGGACGACGTAGCGGGAGGGAAAGCTTGGCCATGGGGCATGGAGGCTGGGAGATAGATACACCCACACGAAGCGATACTGTGGTAATCCTAGTGTTACTGACAAAGTGTAATCCTTACTCCTTAGGGTAGGAGTGTACGCGTGCGTCATCAGGAGAGATTCCTATTTTGAAGACTCGCTATAGCTATGCGTTGTGTACGGGTACATCATCAGGAATCATTATTTTTAAGGGTACAGGTACCTGTACCTTCATCTAGCTGTATCGCTATTAAATCAATAGTACCCGTATATGGCTTCCTGGCTATTTCTATAGGTTGTATGAACTTTTCTTAGTTAGGCTGGCGCTAGTAGAGGAATAGCAGAATAGCGAAAGCGGTACGTATCACTATACAGTACCGAAACGTACTGACACGTCGGAATTATGGTCAGATTGATTTGAATCTAGAGGTTTGCATATCCAATATCATGTGTACGTGACAGTAACTCTAGCGGTTACTGGTACCGTTAATATCGGCGCGTCTCGCCTGCAGGGCAACCACCTTGCCCGAACAGTTAGACGCAGCCAACGACCAACGACTTCCCCAACGGTCAGCTCTAGCTAGCCCGTGCCTTATAAGCCGTAGCTAGCCACGAGCCTAGGCACTCTCTGCTTTCGCGCTCAGCCAATCTAGGCTTCGCGCGAATGCAGTCTCGACTCTCGTAGTCGAGTAGGGTGTCAATCTTACTTTCGTCCCATGCGCACTCGAGCGTCACGCGACACTTCCCCTCGTTCAGCTACGCAATTCCCCAATATGCAGCCTGAGCAGTCTACGTCCGCCGCAGCGGCCGACCCTCACGCTACCTCACTCGAACAACGCACAGCCGAACAGATTCGTACGGCAGTTTTAGCATCGGAACAACGGATAACGGAACAGTTTTTGGCGGCTAACGTTGCCTTACTCGCCCAGCTCCAACGCACCACAGCTACACCTGCTCCTACTGATCCACAGCAGTCCATTCCCGCCGACGCAACAGCGACGGAGGGTGGTAAGGCGGCGACCGAGCCACCTATCGACCTGCTCGACGACGAACCCGACCCCGCCGCGGCCGAGTTCGTCGACTTCACCTACTACGGCGAAGTCATCCCGGCCGGCCTCGAACGTCCCCCTCGAGACGTCGAGGAGCCACGTCTGTGGACTCTCACGGACGACACCGCCCGCGCCCTAAGCGACAAACGCACCCAAGCGGCATACGACGAGTACCTACACATCGGGTGCTATGCCTTCTTCGACAGTTGCGCCAACGCGGCAATTGGCGAGGCTTTGGACACGTTGTCGCACGGCCCACCTCTACCTACAGAGCAGGCGGCAGCGATTGCCCTCATCCGAGCGGGCCATCGCACCCACGCAGCGACGGAGGAGGCCGCCCGTACTAGACTGGGCTTCCTCCGCCTCACCAAGGGCGGACAAGCGAGCACAGATGCGGACCGCGTGTTTGCCGAATTGGCACACGAGCGCTTTTGCCGACCACGCCCTACCGCGGTCTCCGGCACATTGGACGCGCTACGCCAAGCTTTCGTCGACCGCACGCTTGAAGTCAGCTTACACGCCGCCAGCAAGGCCGCCGCCGGCGCCGCTTTCGCAAAGGTCACGCCGGACAAGCCCACCGGCCCCGACGCTCGCACCCGCAAAGCCGCCGCCGAAAAACGCAAGGCCGCTGCCGCAGCAGCAGCCGCGGCACGAGCCGCCCCCCTCCCCAAGCCGACCGACCCGGCTAAAACCCCGAGCAAGAAATGATGGTGTGGCCCGCCGCGCCGATTCCTGCTCCCCGACATCTTCCTTCATGCGCCACCGCGTACGTCGAAAATGGCGGGAGTGGGAGCGCATCGGCGCGAGCGGCCAAGTCCTAGGTTGGATCCGCCACGGCGTACGTGTGAAGTTCAAGCACGGCCTACGTCCCAAGCCGTTCAACCACGGCATCTCCATGCTAGACGCCACACCCGACCAACTCGAGTTTCTCAACTCGGAACTACCACGCTTCGAGGCTTGCGGCGCATGGGAGCGCTCTACGAACCCCCGCTACGTCTCCCGGATGTTCTTGGTGGCAAAACCCGGATGCAATCAATGGCGCTTGATCATCGACCTTCGAGAACTCAACCGCTATTGCTCAACGTTCAACATGACTTGCGAGACCCTCAAGCACCTCCGCCATCTATCTCGACCGGGGGACTACTTCGTCTCACTCGACCTCACCGATGGGTACTACACCCTTGGCATCCGGGAGGAGGACCGCGACTACTTCACGGTCAACTACCGTGGCACCCTATGGCGCCTCGCATGCCTCCCCATGGGGTGGTCGGGCTCCGCCTACTACTTTTGCAAGCTCACTCAAGTGTTTACGAACCACCTCCGCCGCCCTCCTCCTCCCACGCCCGCATCTACACCAGCCGGCCCGCGCCGCCCGTCCAAGCGCTTCCTCCGGAACGCGCGATGGCGAGGAACCCGACTACTCCCCTACATGGACGACTTCCTCTTCTTGGCGGATTCCTACGACGAGGCCCTCATACTCCGGCAGCGCGTCCAAGCCCTGCTCGACAGCCTCGGCCTACAACGCAACCCCAAGAAAGGTGTATGGACGCCAACGCAAGTCGGCGACCACTTGGGCCTCACGGTGGACTTACTACGCGGCGAGTTTCGCGCCCCACCCGAAAAACTGCTACACCTCGCACAACACGCTTCGGCCTTGCTCGGACGAGCAGCGTCCAACGCACGATGGCTACCCACACGCCAACTCGCAGCCTTCGCGGGAAAAGCGCAATTCCTCTACCTCGCCATCGCGCCCGCCCGATTCTTTTTGCGCGAGCTCCACAACGTCTTGGCTACCCGTACCGGTTGGGGGGGACGCGTGCGCCTCACCCACCAACTCCGACGCGACCTCGAGTGGTGGCGCACGGTACCCTCCCAACACAACGGCCGGTCGATCTACAAGCCCGTCGAGACCGCCTACTTACACGCCGACTCGAGCGACTACGGGTGGGGAGCCGTCCTCAACGAGGACGCCAATTACCAAGCCCGCGGGTTTTGGAGCGCCCCCGACCGCCTCCAACACATTACGTGGAAGGAACTTCGAGCAGTCAGGCACGCGGTCGAATCCTTTCTACCGCAACTCCGAGGACGACAAGTCCTCCTCCACGAGGACAACACTGCCGTGGTCGCCGTCCTAACCAAGCTAACGTCCCGGTCACCCGTCATGATGACGGAGCTGCGGCGTTTGTGGTTCTTACTCGACACCAACGACATCCACATCCGCCCACGCTACATCCGGTCAGCCGCCAACGTCTGGGCCGACACACTCAGCCGCGAGCTGGACTCCGAAGACTGGCAGCTAAACCCTCAACTCTTCAACCACCTTCAGCTCCGGTGGGGCCCGCATACAATCGACCGGTTCGCTTCTATGCTCAATACGCAACTGCCACGCTTCAACGCCCGCTGGCGCGACCCCTTGTGCGAGGACATCGACTGCCTACACCTCCCCGACGCGGCGTGGAAACGCGAGAACAACTACTGCAACCCCCCTTGGTCTGCCCTACCCGCACTCGCCGCGAAACTCGAACAAGCTCAAGCCGCGGCGACTGTCATCGCCCCCTACTGGCGGAACAAAACGTGGTACCACGCGTTCGCCCGCTTGGCCACCGAGACCG
Source organism: Tetraselmis chui (assembly GCA_026401115.1). Taxonomy (NCBI): domain Eukaryota; kingdom Viridiplantae; phylum Chlorophyta; class Chlorodendrophyceae; order Chlorodendrales; family Chlorodendraceae; genus Tetraselmis; species Tetraselmis chui. Next base: position 206,707 of record JAPMLY010000121.1, read on the forward strand.
TACACTTCCCAGCGTCCCGCAACCTGTTCTTCCCCGGCAGGCTAGGCAAGCGAGAAGGGGTCGGACCTCCCGCTTGGAGCATCGTGGCTTTTCGACTAGCACCCCCTCTTGGCTCTACACGCGACGCGGTGCGATTGGCCGGGCGATACGCCCGGACCGATTAATTACTCCTGTACAGCACGTCCTCCCTCTGCGTACATGACCGCCGCGCTACGGATTACGCCGCGGAGCAGCACAGTCGCCCTGGTCCTCCGAACTGGCTGAAACTTTTCAAGACCTCCTAGGTTCAGATAAGCTCGGGGTTACAGCGGTTGCCCTACTCAGCAACTCGCTAGCGCCCTCTACGTACTCGAGCTACCAGAGCGCAATCCGACAGTTTTTTATTTTTTGTGCAGAGGAAAATATCGCCCCGCTACAGGCCACGCCGGCCACGATGGTCCGCTACACCGCCTGGCTTGCCCTCTCGGGAACGGTCGCTGCCAGCTCGCTGCAGCCTTACTTCTCCGCAATTAACAAGTTCTTCCGCGACCACCGGCGCCAACCTATCGCCGTGGGCGAACTCCTGGCGGACGCCCGCCGTGGACTCGAAATGCTACAGCACCGCCTGCTGCCCACCACCGCTCGCCTCCCGCTACCCGCACAAGTCGCTCTGGACATCCTACACGCCGCCAACACCCTACACGGAACTTTCGCGTGGACCCCTGCTTCCCTCCCTCAGATGCAGCGCTTCAGAGCCTGTTTAGCGGTGTGTGTCAATTACATGTTTTTCTGCCGCGCCGAAACCGGCGCCCGCTGCCAGACCGGCGACCTAGTGGTCGACAGGCCCTCTCAACAAATCTGCCTATTCGTGCGCAAATCTAAAGGGGACCAGCGCCGCGACGCGGCCGAAAAACCTGTCATCGCTATCCCTGTAGCAGCTAACCCCGTCTTGACAGACCTGCTCGTCTACTACACGGAGCAGCGCGCGACCTTCTGCAACAAATTCTACAACACGCCACCCCCCCTCGCCTTTTGGAGCTGCTCACCTTCCGAACCTTCCACCGAGTGGGGCGCCGCGTCCACCATCTCCGCCTGGCTCTCCCTCGCCCTCCTCACAGTCCACTCGTCCGCGCCCGCCGGCTTTAAATGGACGTCGCACAGCCTACGCAAAGGCGCGGCGTCCGCTGCCAGCTGCATCGGCGCGCCCCTCCCCGTAATCAAATTTATGGGTGGCTGGGCCAAGAACAGCTCTGTGACCGAAGGCAAATATATTGACCCAACCATGACCCCATCACCTGCTGCTTGGCGGTTCTTCGGCTGGCTCACTCCGTCCCCCCCGCAACACTAATTCTGGCTGTGCAAGCCTTTGGCTTTAGGTTATTGGCAAAACGTGCCCTAGGGTAAATGGTCAGATTGATTTGAATCTAGAGGTTTGCATATCCAATATCATGTGTACGTGACAGTAACTCTAGCGGTTACTGGTACCGTTAATATCGGCGCGTCTCACCTGCAGGGCAACCACCTTGCCCGAACAGTTAGACGCAGCCAACGACCAACGACTTCCCCAACGGTCAGCTCTAGCTAGCCCGTGCCTTATAAGCCGTAGCTAGCCACGAGCCTAGGCACTCTCTGCTTTCGCGCTCAGCCAATCTAGGCTTCGCGCGAACCCACCCACCCATCCCTATAATCCTGCGCTAATCGACCCCCAGACCCTGTCTGTGGGTGTCTTTTGGCCAAATTATAAGCAAGCTGACATCTTTGGCAAAACGTGCCCTAGGGTAAATGGTCAGATTGGGTAAATCTAGAGGTTTGCTACCCTACCCTCCATGTGTACGGGATAGTAGCCCATGCGGTTGGTATCACCGTTATTAGCGACGCGTCACCCCTCCAGCACAACGATATTGTTCTAGCAGGGTGGCGCGCCCAACCAACTAAACAACCTTCACCAACGGACAGCGCTAGCTAGGCACTAGCTAGCAGCAACCCTTAAGCTGGTGCGTTCCCCGAGTACCAGCACTCTCTGCTTTCGTGCTCGGCCCATCTAGGCCTCGCGCGAACGCAGTCTCGACTCTCGTAGTCGAGTAGGGTGTCAGTACTTGTTCTTTCGTTTTGATACGCACCTTGCGTCACAAGACACTACCAATATGGTTCATGTTACACCGCATTCCGATATGCATCCTGTGGTTACCGCACCTCGACACATCGCCGAGGACACTCTCTCTCAGCTACACGTAACAGAACTAATCCGAACGGCGTGTGAGGCTTTTGAACTCAGAATTTCTGCGCAGATCAAGGCGAATTCGTTCGCCTTACTTGCCCAGATTCAGCAGCTTAGAAACCAACCTACACGTTTGGACCAGCAGTCCATTCCCGCTGTCGCAACATGTGCGGCAGAGGGTGGAATGGAGGCCCTTGCGCCACCTTTCGACTCGCTGCCCGACGACCGCGACCTACTCGCGTCCAACGTCGTCGACTTCACCCCCGTCCGTGAAGTAAAAGTCTTCGACCCTAGTTCCAAGACTTGGCCTGACGCAAACGCTACCCGGAGCGACTCCCTCCTAAAGCCACCCATCCACGGTGACCTTTTCAGCGATAACTCAACCACCCACGCCGCCGTCGCGGTTCCAGTGGTGCGTCGGTATACTACCACTCCGCCTCAAGCAAGTCGTACCGTTTGGCATCGACTTCAGCCTTACTCCACTCCGAGGCTACCGCCAACCACCTACCGCCAGTGGCGCACCCGCGTGCGCCCTAGCATCCCATTGCGCCCGCCGGCCGACCCTGACCCTGACACTCGCCCGGCAAGCCCGACGCCGCTGATAGCCTCGCGACCGGCATTCCAGGCCCCCTTAAAGGTCGCACGCCCAGACTTCTACACCGGCAGGCACCACATGGCCCTTCCGCGCCCACCACCGGACCCGGACCCGGACAATCCCTTGTCCAATCTCACTTCGTCGGCATTCCCACCGCATAACGTGCAACGTGTTTGCCCGACAAAAGTACTTTCCGGCCCGACGTCGCCTCAGCCCGGACACACACTCCGCTTGCCCTTACACCGGACGACAGTGCAACGTCACGCGCCTCCGCCGTTTACGCCACCCGACCCCGTACAGACTAACTCTAAGCTTAGCCTGACAACATCACCGTTTTCGGGGCAAAACAGCACCTCACGTATTAGCGGCTTTTCAGCGCCTAACAGCGAAACCTCGCTGGCAGCCGCCAGCCCCTTCTACTACAGAGCTGCCACAATCGCGCCGAGTTCAGCCGGGCTTGTCTACACAACGGCTACGGCAATTTCCACCGAAATCCGCCGAACCCGTCCCGACAACCACGACGCTACCCTCCACAGCCCTCCATGGACGCGATTCGTCGGCCACCGCTGCGTACTACGTCGACACGACAGACTTCACGTCCTCAGCCGCGATACTACTTCTCTGCTCAACCGTGCTCGTGTGCGACCGTTCGCAGCGACTCGCCCGATTTTCGCGCCTGTTCCAGGGCAAGGATTTACCCTAGGGCACGTTTTGCCAAAGATGTTATCTTGCTTATAATTTGGCCAAAAGACACCCACATGCAGGGCCTGGGGGTCGATTAGCGCAGGATTATAGGGATGGGTGGGTGGGTTCGCGCGAAGCCTAGATTGGCTGAGCTCGAAAGCAGAGAGTGCCTAGGCTCGTGGCTAGCTACGGCTTATAAGGCACGGGCTAGCTAGAGCTGACCGTTGGGGAAGTCGTTGGTCGTTGGCTGCGTCTAACTGCTCGGGCAAGGTGGTTGCCCTGCAGGTGAGACGCGCCGATATTAACGGTAACAATAACCGCTAGAGTTATTGTCCCGTACACATGGAATTGGATATGCAAACCTCTAGATTCAAATCAATCTGACCATTTACCCTAGGGCACGTTTTGCCAGTAACCTAAAGCCAAAGGCTTGCACAACCAAAATTAGTGTTGCGGGGGGGATGGAGTGAGCCAGCCGAAAAACCGCCAAGCAGCAGGTGTTGGGGTCATGGTTGGGTTGTTGTAAGTAATACCGCATACGTATTAGTTGCAGATAGCTACTATAAGCTACCCTAGATATGATTAGTACATGTCTAGATCGGACATACCGATAAACTGTTTGACTCGGTACAGAGCTGTCGCTAGGGTAAAGCTCTAACACTTTTGTTGTCCCGACACCACGCCTGTAGGCTGGTTGTCGCCGTAACTGTTCCGTTTGCGGGACTGTGACTGTAACTACGTTTGCGTAAATTATCTTCCACACTAACTGTGTTTGCATGGTTCAATAGGTTATGGGCCCCCGCCTCACGTCACTCACGCGCGACAACCTGGTTCGGCGAGCTGCGATCGACAGCTCTCCCGCAGAAGGCAAGTTTCTATAGACACCTAGTACTTTCAGCTTGTAGTCGGCGGCATCGCCAGTATAAACTGCAATTTAAAACCCGCCACCACCCCTCTTAAGTCAGCCACTCGACGGCGATAGCCAGCCACCCACACCGACGCACTCGTCGTGTGTGGACAGGGTGCACACAAGTCCAAGCTGGAGAACGGGGGGGCGCACTGTCGGGTGAATACGCATCCACAGGTTGCACGCCAGCCGTAGCTTACCTTTTTTATTTTTATATTATCTTAGCGACTCAGCCGCCAGCGCAGCGCTCCACCTGTTATGGCCTTGGCCTCGACTTGTGCCCCACACTGGGTGGAGGATACAGAGAAGGTGCACTGAGACACCCCGGGGCTACAGGCAGGGCGGGGATCCGACCTTTTTTGGGGGGTTTCGGGTAAGTCGAACTTGTTTTTTTCAATCCCGAATGGACACGAATTTGAGTAATCGGGGGATGAGTTGAGTTGAACCCCACAATTTTTTTCATGAATTGAATAAAACCTAAAGTCACTAGGTGATGAGACTGGGTAAATACCCAGATTTTTTCGACCGGTCCGAACAAGTACTTGGGCATGCATATCTCGATACGGACGAATACCTTTCGAATTTTTTTGTGAATGAATACAGAGGTATTCCCGAACTTCAGTCGGATTTCCGAGCCGGAACATGCAAGGAGCTGCTGCTGCATTATGTACTGAAAGATGATCATTTACATCGGAGGAATATGAATTAAAAAAACAAATTCTATCCCACACAACTTTGGAAGACCCTCCGTCGCACAGTGCCCGAAATTTGAGTGTGTTGACGGGTGTGCTTAAGGGGTACACCACCCTTGGGCACCGTGCTTCATCACCGGGATTGATCAGCTTATTGACCTGTAGTGGAAACAATATTAGATTGGGTTTATTTATGAGAGTGATGTTTGAAATCTACATGGCCAGTGTAGATTGCAAACACCGCTTTCAAAAACAAACACATGCGGAATGCATCATGGTTATTTCCAAAAGAAGAAAAATAATGAATGAATGATTACAATATCTATGTTCACATCAATTTCTAAAAACCAATTCAAGGCTGAACATTCTTGGAGTCCCGCTTCATTCTCCTGCTGACCCTGTCCTTCACAACAAATCAATGAGCTTCGCACACGTGTTATTAGGGCTCCCATACAGCTTACCCATTACAGGAAACGGTCGCGCAGTCGGAAAACGGTCCAGTCTGTAAGATCTAGTTCTGAAAACAAAAGTCCACAGTCCCACATTACTGGATAAAATCCAATATCTGTCATCCTTCACACATCCAAACCCACACACAATCCCTCTCTCTCTCTCTCTCTCACACACTCCCATACACACTTACTTTGGCTTTTGCCCTCAATTAGCGGCATCACCTTGTCTAGGTCCATATACCATAGAAAGACAAATGAGCTATGTACATATGACTTGCAAACACACACTCACACGAACAACTATTTCATAACACTTTATTAGTTATATACACACAACAACACACGACACACATACATTACTGTCTTAATAAACATTTTGAGGTGCACACATTCACAGACACAATCCAGTTTCTCGTCTCGGGCTAGTCGTCATAGCATAGCAAGCGCACACAATAGCCTGACTCACACGCTGCATGTATCGACAAAAACAAACAAAAAGATAGCCAACCACCAACAAGCTCTATAAAATACAGCCACATTAAGAGCCACATAACCGACAATTAGTATGTTGTACATGCAAGCTTGAAGTTCGCTCACACCCGTCCACCTTGTGCCCCTCGGGCTGTGTAGTTAAACTTATTCGGCGCATACAATATAGACACACATGAACATAAGCCCAACACACACACACACACACACACACACACACACACACACACACACACACACACACACACACACACACACACACACACACGCACACACACTTGAGGTGTCATATATTCGTTGGCACACACGCGCTCGTGCTCAACTCCATAAGAAGTATCCTGCGACGACACAGCAAAACTACATTACATGAAGATAATGATGGAATATCGAGGTACGGCTTGGCCGGCTAAGCGAAGAAGAAAGTGCCGATCAGATTTAAACATAGTGTAAAACTTCGGAATGTGTAGCTTTTTATTGCCGTGCGTTTGCGAAATAGCAGCAGAGGTTCTGCGTGTGTGCGTGTGTATATGTAGGCGTACCTATGCGTGTAAGCCAGCCCGCTTGAAAGGCGGTTATTGCAGCAAGGGTTAGCGCGAATACCACTATTGAAAATATGTAAGCTGCGATGGACGGGGCAACCACGGTAACGAGGACCGCGCGGCGGGCACTAGGAACGCGCTGCTGATCTTTGATTGCATCGCGACAATAAAACGACAATAAGCTTGACTGATAAGGGTGGACTTTCAGGTAACGCCACTAACCTTTCTCATCACCTCGACGATGGCTTGCTGTAATTGAAGGCAAGGTAGTGTCGACAGAAACATTGCGTCATCGTGTAGCCCACGATCGAGACGGAGGTGTCTCTGTATCGGTATTTCTGCCGGACTGTAGCCTTCACGCGCCCTTTAATGGTGCACCCGTGAGTAGCAACGCACTCCAACCAAGCCCATGCATCTAATAATAATTCGATAAAAGGCTGACCTGGATTTCGAAATCGCATGTTCCTCATCACTATGTACTAAAAATTAAAGATCTCTTATACACCATGGCGATATTTGTTTGGTCATTGTCCAGCTTTACCATAGAACTTAGATACTAAAGAGATAGCGTCATACCTTCGTACCAATGCGGTGCTTAAGTGCGTGGCATTTCAAATAAGCAACCGTGGCGCCATCGCCGTGGAGTACAATCACGCGGACGTACGGTTGGAAAGCGCGTGGGCGCGTGGCACACGCTATACTTTACGCGTCTTATCCGCGTCTTATCCGCGTCTTATCCGCGTCTTATCCGATTTAGCCAAACTTTACGCGTCTTATCCGTATTCAAGTGAGTCGATTTGCACTTCTACCATAACGGGGACCATCTAAGATAGAATATGTGCCAGCTGTACCCCGGGTTGAATAAATCCGTACATCTTGGGAATCCAATACAAACAAGTAAGTTGACGACTAGGTTTCGGGCACGGATGATCCATTAGGTTTAGGATTCGGATTGATTACAAACTCTTGCTCTTTCTTCTCGACATGAATCGAAACCTCCAAAAATGGTGAGACATTTGAAAATATTCAAATACCAGTGGTATCGGTTCCACGCCCTGGCTACAGGCCGAGGGGTCGGCGGGCATCAGGCCGTCTCTTTGCAAACCGCTGTTAGGTACGAGTCCGGCTAGCGGTTTTTACCGCTGCCTGTTTTTTTATCCAGCTCTTTCTTTTTCGCCCTCTGTCGAAATGGCGCCGAAAACACCGCATGTTTCGCCTCATGCTTCCCCTGACCTAGGCTCTCAGCAGAGCAATGTCGATACCACCCAGGGTGTTCTCGCGCTGCTCCTTGAGCAACTGACGCGCCTTGAAGCGTACCTCGACTCGCGTTCGGCCGCCATTGTTGCTCTTCCTGCTGCGGGTTGCACTCCGCACCCCCTGTCCCTCAGCGCCGCCACGATGCTCAGCTCGGCCACTTTCGGGATAGCCACGTCGTGCACACCCTCCCCCTGCTTGTGCATCCCCAGCCTGGCTACGCCCCACAGGACGCACAGTCAGCCTTGTCTGCTACTACCGCTGCAGCTCCTGTTGGCGACCCCGCCGTCGCACAGCGCCGTCCCGATGCGCACCGCGAGCCCTCGCGCCCCGAACTCGTAGGTGAACACTTGCAACCACCCCCCAAATACCCCCCCGCTGATTCTGCCCTACACCGCGACCCCTCCCATCACGACATCGCGGTTGAACAACTCCCGCCCCCCCCCCCTACCCCCCCGTTGGATATGCCCCTCACCACCCCATACCTCTCATCCCGGAGGCGCCCTCTCACGGCGTCCCCCCCTCCCGTGACCACCCGCATTCGTACGCCCCGCCGCCTCCCATGGCCGGCCGCTCTCCCTTTCCCGGTGGCCCACCTCTTCTCTTCCATGGACAACATTCTTCCCCAGCCCAGCGTGGCGACCACACCCCCCGTGGCCGTCGTCGCCCCACCGTTGACCCCATAGTCATCGGGCGACCGACACACGCAACCCCCGACTTTGACCCAGACGTCCACCCCAGTCTCTTTGGCAGCCCCCACTACGCCCCCGTCTGCACGCGCCCCGCTGTCTCCACGGTCTTGCGTATCCTTGGCTCCGCCCATGCGGAGGCACATTGGCGCGCTCTGCAAAAGGTCCTCCGCTCCCTTCATGGCACCATCCACATGCGCCTGACGTTGGGGGGGGGGCTGGACCACAGCCTCCAACTCACATGCTTTGCCGACGCTGACATGCTCACCAAACTTCTCCCAAGACCTGCACTGGCAAGACACCGAAGTGCGATCATTGGAGGACAAGACCCAATGCAACGCTTCATCCCGTAGCTACATGCAGGGGGAGTGTTGTAAGTAATACCGCATACGTATTAGTTGCAGATAGCTACTGTAAGCTATCCTAGATATGATTAGTACATGTCTAGATCGGACATACCGATAAACTGTTTGACTCGGTAAAGAGCTGTCGCTAGGCTATAGCTCTAACACTTCTGTTGTCCCGACACCACGCCTGTAGGCTGGTTGTCGCCGTAACTGTTCCGTTTGCGGGACTGTGACTGTAACTACGTTTGCGTAAGTTATCTTCCACGCTAACTGTGTTTGCATGGTTCAATATGGGTCAATGTATTTTCCTTCGGTCACGGAGCTATTCTTGGCCCAGCCACCCATATATTTGATTACGGGTAGGGGTGCGCCGATGCAGCTGACAGCGGACGCCGCGCCTTTCCGAAGGCTGTGCGATGTCCATTTAAAACCGGGGGGCGCGGCCGTGTGGACGGTGAGGAGGGAGAGGGCTAGTCACGCGGAGATGGTGGGAGCGGCACCCCATGCGGCGGAGGGCTCGGCAAGTGAGAAGCTCCAGATGGCGTCCGGGGATGGCCGGTTGTAGAATTTTGAGCAGAACGCGACGCGGTGCTGTGTGTAGTAGTCCAACAGGTCTGCCAGGACCGAGTTGGCCCGGATATGACGAGCTTGTCGCTGTCGGCGCGGCGCTGGTCGCCCATAGATTTGCGTACGAACAGACAGATTTGCTGGGACGGCATGTCGACAATTAGGTCGCCGGTTTGGCAGCGGGCGCCGGTCTCGGCGCGGCAGAAAAACATGTAATTGACGCAAACCGCCAAACAGGCTATGAAGCGTTGCAGCTCGGGAAGGGCAGCCGGTGTCCAAGCGAAGGTACCGCGTAGCGCGTTGGCAGCGAGTAAGATGTCGAGGGCGACGGGTGCGGGTAGCGGGAGGCGGGCGGTACTCGGGAGAAGGCGGTGTTGTAGCATCTCGAGGCCACGGCGTGCGTCGGCAAGGAGTTCACCCACGGCGATAGGCTGGCGTTGGTGGTCGCGGAAGAACTTGTTAACCGCGGAGAAGTAAGGTTGAAGCGAGCTGGATGCGACAGTTCCGAGCAGGGCGAGCCACGCTGTGTAGCGTACCATTGTGGCCGGCGTGGCGTGTAGTGGGGCGATATTTTCCTTTGCACAAAAAATAAAAAACTGTTTGATTGCGCTGTTGTAGCTCGCGTACGTAGAGGGCGCTAGGTAGTTGCTGAGTAGGGCATACGCCGTAACCCCGAGCTTGTCACATCCTAGGAGGTTGTGAAAAGTTTCAGAGGGATTGGCCGACCAGGGCGACGGTGCTGCTTCGAGGCGGAGGCCGTAGCGCGGCGGTCCTGTATGCAGAGGGGGAGCGAGCTGTACATGAGCGTTTAATCGGTCCGGGCGTATCGCCCGGCCAATCGCTCCGCGTCGAACGTAGAGCCAAGCGGGGGTGAGAGCCGAAAGGCCACGATGCTCCACGCGGGAGGTCCGACCCCCTCGCGCTTACCTAGCTTGCCGGGAAAGAACAAGTCGCGGGACGCCGGGAAGTGCACGGTCTCGGTTGCCAAGCGGGCGAACGCGTGGTACCACGGTTTGTTTCTCCAGTAGGGGGCGATGACCGTCGCCGCGGCTTGCGCTTGCGCCAGTTTCGCGGCGAGAGCTGGAAGGGCAGACCACGGGGGGTTGCAATAGCTGTTTTCGCGTCTCCACGTAGTGTCTGGGAGGTGCAGGCAATCGATGTCCTCGCACAGGGGGTCGCGCCAGCGGGCGTTGAAGCGTGGCAGCTGAGCGTTGAGCATGGACGCAAAACGGTCGACCGTATGCGGGCCCCACCGGCGCTGCAGGTGGTCGAAAATCCGTGGGTTTAGCTGCCAGTCTTCGGAGTCCATCTCGCGGCTTAGCGTGTCGGCCCAAACGTTGGCAGTCGACCGGATGTAGCGTGGGCGGATGTGGATGTCGTTGGTGTCGAGGAGGAACCATAGGCGCCGTAGGTCGGTCATCATGACCGGCGACCGGGACGTTGGCTTGGTTAGGGTGGCGACCACGGCGGTGTTGTCCTCGTGGAGGAGGACTTGTCGGCCTCGGAGTTGTGGTAAAAAGGATTCGACCGCGTGTCGAAGAGCTCGAAGCTCCTTCCACGTAATGTGTTGAAGGCGGTCGGGAGCGCTCCAAAGCCCGCGGGCTTGGTAGTTGGTGTCCTCGTTTAGGACGGCTCCCCACCCATAGTCGCTCGAGTCGGCGCGCAGATAGGCGGTCTCGATGGGCTTGTAGATTGACCGGCCGTTGTGTTGAGCGGGCATCGTACGCCACCACTCGAGGTCGCGTCGCAGTTGGTGGGTGAGGCGCACGCGTCCCCCCCAACCTGTTCGTGTAGCCAAGACGTTGTGGGGCTCGCGCAAAAAGAATCGCGCGGGAGCGATGGCGAGGTAGAGAAATTGCGCTTTTCCCGCGAAGGCTGCTAGCTGACGTGTGGGCAGCCAACGAGCGTTCGACGCCGCACGCCCGAGTAAGGACGAAGCGTGTTGTGCGAGGTGTTGCAGTTTTGCGGGTGGAGCGCGAAACTCGCCGAGTTGCAAATCTACCGTTAAGCCCAAGTGGTCGCCGACTTGCGTTGGCGTCCACACGCCTTTCTTGGGGTTGCGTTGTAAGCCGAGGCTGTCTAGCAGAGCTTGGACGCGTTGCCAAAGTAGTAACGCGTCGTCGTAAGAATCCGCCAAGAAGAGGAAGTCGTCCATGTAGGGGAGTAGTCGGGTTCCTCGCCATCGCGCGTTCCGGAGGAAGCGTTTGGACGGTCGGCGTGGGCCGGCCGGTGTAGATGCGGGCGTGGGAGGCGGTGGGCGGCGGAGGTGGCTCGTAGGCACTTGCGTGAGCTTGCAAAAATAGTAAGCGGAGCCCGACCATCCCATTGGAAGGCACGCGAGGCGCCATAGGGTGCCGCGGTAGTTGACCGTGAAGTAGTCGCGGTCCTCCTCCCGGATGCCAAGGGTGCAGTACCCATCGGCGAGGTCGAGGGAGACGAAGTAGTCCCCCGGTCGAGATAGATGGCGTAGGTGCTTGAGTGTCTCGCACGTCATGTTGAAGGTTGAGCAGTAGCGGTTGAGTTCTCGAAGGTCTATAATCAAGCGCCATTGATTGCATCCGGGTTTGGGCACCTAAAACATCCGGGAAACGTAGCGAGGGTTGGTCGCGCGCTCCCACGCACCGCAAGCCTCGAAGCGGGGAAGTTCCGAGTTGAGAAACTCGAGTTGGTCGGGTGTCGCGTCTAGCATAGAGATGCCATGGTTGAATGGTTTGGGCCGTACGCCGTGCTTGAACTTCACGCGTTTGCCGTGGCGGATCCAACTTAGGACTTGGCCGCTCGCGCCGATGCGCTCCCACTCCCGCCATTTTCGACGTACGCGGTGGCGCATGAAGGAAGATGTCGGGGAGCAGGAATCGGCGCGACGGGCCACACCATCATTTCTTGCTCGGGGGTTTAGCCAGTTCGGTCGGCTTGGAGAGGGGGGTGGCTCGTGCCGCGGCTGCTGCTGCAGCGGCCTTGCGTTTGTCGGCGGCGGCTTTGCGGGCTCGAGCCTCGGGGCCTGTGGGCTTGTCCGGCGTGATTTTCGCGAAAGCGGCGCCGGCGGCGGCCTTGTTGGCGGCGTGTAAGCTGACCTCAAGCGTGCGGTCGACGAAAGCTTGGCGTAGCGCGTCCAATGGGCCGGAGACCGCGGTAGGGCGCGGTCGGCAAAAGCGCTCGTGGGCCAATTCGGCGAAGACGCGGTCCGCATCCGTGCTCGTTTGTCCGCCCTTGGTGAGGCGGAGGAAGCCCAATCGAGTACGGGCGGCCTCCTCCGTCGCTGTGTGGGTGCGATGACCCGCTCGGATGAGGGCAATCGCTGCCGCCTGCTCTGTCGGTAGAGGAGGGCCGTGCGACAACGTGTCCAAAGCCTCGCCAATTGCCGTGTTGGCGCAACTGTCGAAGAAGGCATAGCACCCGATGTGTAGGTACTCGTCGTACGCTACTTGGGTGCGTTCGTCGCTTAGAGCCCGGGCGGTGTCGTCCGTGAGATTCCACAGACGTGGCTCCTCGACGTCGCGAGGGGGACGTTCGAGGCCGGCCGGGATGACCTCGCCGTAGTAGGCGAAGTCGACGAAATCGGACGCGAAGGGGTCGGGTTCGTCGTCAAGCAGGTCGATAGGTGGCTCAGGGGCCGCCTTACCACCCTCCGTCGCTGTCGCGTCGGTGGGAATGGACTGTTGTTGATCACTAGTGGCGGGTGTGGCTGTCGTCTGCTAGAGCTGGGCGAGTAAGGCAGCGTTAGCCGCCAAAAACTGCTCAGTAATCCGTTGTTCCGATGCCAAAACTACCGTACGAATCTGTTCGGCTGTGCGTTGCTCGAGTGAGGTAGCGTGAGGGTCGGCCGCTACGGCGGATGTAGACTGCTCAGGCTGCATGTTGTGGAACTGCGTGGCTGAACGAGGGGAAGTGTCGCGTGACGCTCGAGTGCGCATGGGACGAAAAGGTAAAACTGACACCCTGCTCGACTACTAGAGTCGAGACTGCATTCGCGCGAAGCCTAGATTGGCTGAGCGCGAAAGCAGAGAGTGCCTAGGCTCGTGGCTAGCTATGGCTTATAAGGCACGGGCTAGCTAGAGCTGACCGTTGGGGAAGTCGTTGGTCGTTGGCTGCGTCTAACTGCTCGGGCAAGGTGGTTGCCCTGCAGGTGAGACGCGCCGATATTAACGGTAACAGTAACCGCTAGAGTTATTGTCCCGTACACATGGAATTGGATATGCAAACCTCTAGATTCAAATCAATCTGACCATATATAAATCGCGAAGCGCTACGAGCTTTAGGTCCAAGCAAATAATAGGAGGTATAGCGTTTTCAAATAATATAAACGACATACAGGCGAAACGAGGTAACGAAATACAACCGGACAGCTATGGGTTTGAGCGACCGCTCTATAGGTTTGGGCTGGCTCACCGACTACAAGTACCCGTACAACAACGAGGGATTCCAGCAACGGGACAACGCAAAATCAGTGGCGTGCCATCGTCTAGAAGAAGGAATCCTAGGACTATCGCTAGTACCCCACATGTTCACCACGTAGTCGCTATCGCTATCATGGAATCCTGCGCGGCTTGTGTTGGAGTGAGCGGCGGACTCATTCGCTCGGCGCGCGATCTATCCGGACACGCGCATTTTCGAAAATCTTTTCTCGTTGGCTCGCCCACTCGGTCAAACAAGAGGTAGATCGACGCCGAATTTATCGAAAATCTAAAAGCGTACCTTGAGATACCTTATAAAACGAGTTGCACCATCGGTGTGGCAGCAAGATTCTCGTCTACTCAACTTTTCGATAGCGACTTGCGGGGTAGCTCCTCCACGTAGTTGGTAGTAGCGATCTACATGTACTTAACTGTAGTTGGTCCCTATTCGCTATTAGTTCAACTCCCCAACGGCAACGACGGTCTCCCCGCGGATGTGAGTGTCTTGCACTATCACGGCATCCGAGGCTTAAAATTTGCCCTTGATCCCGTGGTTTCCGGTTTGTTCGGCGTGTCTAGCCCCCCGTCACCCGAAGTCGCTCTCCGCCATGCTGAGAAGACCAAGTTCGAGAAGTACTCGGAGTCTCGGAGGGGTTGAGGAGTCGCCCCGACATCTGCTTCATTCCCTTTGCAGTCACGGAATTTGGTACTCTCGGCGGCCACGCCACGGCTTTCTTGACGGAGGTAGCCAAGCAGGCAGCCGCATCTAAAGGTATGCATGTGGGCAAGTTGTTGGCCTCCTGGCGTCGACATGTCTCTCGCCGTCCATGTTGCTCACGCGGACAACGTTTTGCGCGGTTTGTCCGCCGCTGCGGATGGCATGGAGGCCGCTTCTTCCTCGGCTGGGATGCCTTCTCCTGCCACGGCGCTCTTCACCCGCGCCATGGGCCGCAAGCGTCCCCGTGCTTCCTCGAGCGGCGCGTGAGGTGCCGCTTGTCGCCTCCACGTGTTGCATTCTCCCCGTTCCTTAGTTTAATCTGCTCGGATTGTGCACAATGTAGTGCTTTCCTTTTGTTGTGCTTTGGATTCCGTGATCCTCTTGTCACTCTTGCCCTCTTGTTTCCCCTCCCACTTTCCCTGTCCGTGCTCATCTGGTTCTTGTTGTAAACAATCCATATTCGCTATTCGTTTAGTAACTCGTAATAGCACACATACATCCTAGGCCGACTCGTGCTGACTGGACTGGCTTGAAATCGAGAAACGTACTACGACGTACTATACCGTACATCAACATGGTCACGTGTGCGCTATTCGGCTATTCCACTAGTGGCCGGCCTTAGAAGAAAAAGGAGTGGAGGCCACTACGCAAAAAGAAGAAAAGAGGGAGAAAAAAAACCCGAGCAAAGCCCGAGGAAAGCCCGAGGAACACGAAGGCATGCCACAGGGTCAACACTATCCTTCTGCAAAGCGTCGCGGAGATGGGAACCCAGAGTACCATGAAAATTTGTAGAAAGACTTTGCACGAATTCACGTTGCACATCCCCAAAAAACGCCGAAAAGGAGCAGAAGTAGTTGACGAACGAAATGTTGAAAACGGACATAACTCTCAGAGCGCAAGGAGCGAGAGTCGCCAACACCCATGCGAGGGAAGCGACGAAATGCCACCAAAATAGCCGGGCGATCAACCAACCCAACCGCCATCGGCGCCAACCGGCCCCCATCCTCCATAGCGAAGGGATATTAGTCATGGACCGACTGAACCGAAGGCGTGCCAAGCAAAGCGGAAGTGCGGAGGTCCACATCAAGTTTGCCATGATGAGCTCCCAATGCAAGGCTGCCCGTAAGTGGGAGACGAGCACATGTACGAGGAACATTGGTGTTCGTGCGAGCACTTGTAACCGTCACATCAACAACAAGATGACGGTGTGGAGCCATGAAGTATAGCCAAACCACCTCCCCATGACGATCTCGAGAAGCTCCCGACCGAATGAGGCGGACCTCTAACCGGAAGTTCCGCCTCTTAGTGGCCCCCGCTTCAAGCATGAACTCTGCAAGCACGTGGACAATTCGGTCGTGGAGTTGAAAGACATACCAAGAGCACGGGCACCGGGGGATGTGGTCCATAAGCATGGCAGTTGTGGAGCGGTCACCCGACATAGAGGCGCCCGAGACCGTCGACGAAGATCCAAACCCATGAGACTCTGAGGGAGCCTCATGCCCTCATTGCACCGAGGGCACTTTTGAACATGAGAGGCGCGCTCCACAGTGATGTCAAGCACACTATGAGCTGCCATCGTATAGCAATCTGATGGCACCTTGAAACTGGACTTATGTGAAGCGAAAAAGATAGCAAAAGCCCCGCGACAAGTACCCGAAATCACCCTCATATAGTCCGGTGG
This sequence comes from Tetraselmis chui, assembly GCA_026401115.1. Lineage (NCBI taxonomy): Eukaryota > Viridiplantae > Chlorophyta > Chlorodendrophyceae > Chlorodendrales > Chlorodendraceae > Tetraselmis > Tetraselmis chui. Next base: position 222,912 of record JAPMLY010000121.1, read on the forward strand.
GGAAGGTTTGCAAAACGCCAAGAGGTCAAGGTAGGCATGGGCACAAAGAATGCGCGAAATGCCCGTTGGATGTGCCTCCCGGAATCTCCCAAGCGAGTGAGAGCATCGGGAGTCAGAAGTTTTAGGTAAGTCAATTGGGTAGCGGGCGCCACCGCATTGTTAACCGGAGATTCCACCAACTCGACATCGGGCCCAGCATAATCGGAAAGGTCTTGGTTTAGTGTGTTAGGCAACACCACGAGATCCGATTCCGAAAACTCGCCCATAGTGGAGATCGTATCGTACGAGCTACGCAATTGGAGCGCCCACGGTAAAGTAGAAGTGGCAACATTCACTAGTTCCTGTCGGATGGGACCGTACATAGGACCTAGCGACTTGGACTCGTAATCACTAACTAGGTTGGCGAGGGTCGCAGTGAATGAAGTATAGTGAGCAGATTCGACGTCGAGCTCGAGGGACGGTACATTAAGCCCCCCAAACTCCACAGGGAGGGAAAGCTTGCGCTTAACACAATTCAGTTTATCGAGTGTTTGTACGTCCTGAGAAACGCCCAAGATTCGGTAAGCTGCGGTATGAACAACCCTATATGCAGTAGCAAGGTACGGTCGGCAGATATTTTGGGGGAGGGTGCGGAGCAAGAACCCATAGCAGCGTACCGCACACGTGATCATCAAGCGAAAAGCGGCGAAATGAGAACTATGTGTTGTAAGTAATTCCTAATGTACATTAGTTACAGAGAGCTAATGTATGCTCTGATAGAAGTCCTTATGTACATGACATCAACTAGAGTGCCTGATGCACGATATCACAAACTAGCGTATAGACAGCTAACAACTCTAGTTTGAAACTCTTCTCTTGTCTCGACACCAGCCGTCACCCAAGGCATGTTGTTTAGCGTACCTATAACCAGCACCCCGCAAGTTATAGTATCTTCCTTATCGAACCGTGCATACCACGTTCAACAGGTTATGGAGCCCTCCACCCGAAGGATACGCGAGACAGCCGTGCTGTCCGGCGTGCAACTTGGAAACTCGCCCGACGGCAACGCCGACCATATTTTCAAAAACTATAATACTTAACACCATACTTTCGTTTTACTTTTTATTTCCATTTTTTTTTCTGTTCTACGGAACAGCACCGCTACCATCGACCCTACTCTAGCCTACCACGGCTATATTCTACTCTACGCCTCGACGACCTAGCCAACCACACAAGTGCACTCGCTTGTGTGGACATGGTGCATATGGGGGGAGCATTGTGTGGGTGAACACTCATACACACGGTGCACGACAGCATCAGCCGTATCTTAGAGCAGCGGATGTATACACCTGCATGTTCATGCCTCGGCTGTCGCTGTGCCCCACACTGGGTGGAGGATACGGAAAAGGTACATTGGGACACCCCGGGGCTACATGCCGAGGGGTCGGTGGGCATCAGGCCGTCTCTTTGAAACCACCGTTAGGCACATGTACCGCTAGTGGATTTTTGCACTGTCTAGGTACCTGTTTTTTCTTGGAATAGCGCCAAAAGCGAAACCGGCGCCCACGGCATCGGCCGACGACACCGCCGCCGACTCCAATCGCAGCGATACACCGTCCGCTGACTCGGCCAGCGACAACATTCGCCTAGTCATGGAGCAGTTGCAACTCCTTCATGTAAAGCATGGACGACGAGGCTCGGACCCAGTCGGAACTGCTCCGTCGGGACGCCCTACGTGATCACCCGGTCGCTATCATCACTACCGCGACCCCGCGTGTAGACGCCGCTTTCAGGCTCGATAGCGAATTCGTGCTTGCTCCGCAACCCGAGCAGACACACCGTGGCAACACCAATCGTAGGCACACGATCGACCCGGAAATTGTCGCCATGACCGCGGACTGGGCCACAAACTTCGACGATGATTCATTTTCCCGGTCGTTTCGCATGGACGCTCCGCTCATGCCCAAGACGGGGGAGTTCAAAGTATGGAAGCTCAACTTCCTCTCGTTTTTGTCGATTAAGGCGGCTGCACTCATCCCACAACTGGCCCTGTCATCGTCTTGTGTTCCCATGAATCCAGTCGCCCAGCGGTACGCTCACGCGATGCTAGTTCAGTGCTGCCGACAAAACAAACCTGCCGCACAAACTATTGCGGGGGTCCTTGCTAGACGACCCGACTGTGGGAGAGCTGCTTGGGAAATGCTATGCGAGAGACTAGATGCACAATCCATCTCGCGCACGCTTTCCCTATTGGACCGCATGATGGTCCGACAGGCATTTGGCCAAATTGAAATTGAAATTGAAATTGTTTACAACATGTACCGTATGCGCCGGTTTACACCAAACACCGTATGCGCCGGTTGCTGTCTCTGGGCCCTCCCAACTAAAGGTATGCATGTGGGCAAGTTGTTGGCCTCCTGGCGTCGACATGTCTCTCGCCGTCCATGTTGCTCACGCGGACAACGTTTTGCGCGGTTTGTCCGCCGCTGCGGATGGCATGGAGGCCGCTTCTTCCTCGGCTGGGATGCCTTCTCCTGCCACGGCGCTCTTCACCCGCGCCATGGGCCGCAAGCGTCCCCGTGCTTCCTCGAGCGGCGCGTGAGGTGCCGCTTGTCGCCTCCACGTGTTGCATTCTCCCCGTTCCTTAGTTTAATCTGCTCGGATTGTGCACAATGTAGTGCTTTCCTTTTGTTGTGCTTTGGATTCCGTGATCCTCTTGTCACTCTTGCCCTCTTGTTTCCCCTCCCACTTTCCCTGTCCGTGCTCATCTGGTTCTTGTTGTAAACAATCCATATTCGCTATTCGTTTAGTAACTCGTAATAGCACACATACATCCTAGGCCGACTCGTGCTGACTGGACTGGCTTGAAATCGAGAAACGTACTACGACGTACTATACCGTACATCAACATGGTCACGTGTGCGCTATTCGGCTATTCCACTAGTGGCCGGCCTTAGAAGAAAAAGGAGTGGAGGCCACTACGCAAAAAGAAGAAAAGAGGGAGAAAAAAAAACCCGAGCAAAGCCCGAGGAAAGCCCGAGGAACACGAAGGCATGCCACAGGGTCAACACTATCCTTCTGCAAAGCGTCGCGGAGATGGGAACCCAGAGTACCATGAAAATTTGTAGAAAGACTTTGCACGAATTCACGTTGCACATCCCCAAAAAACGCCGAAAAGGAGCAGAAGTAGTTGACGAACGAAATGTTGAAAACGGACATAACTCTCAGAGCGCAAGGAGCGAGAGTCGCCAACACCCATGCGAGGGAAGCGACGAAATGCCACCAAAATAGCCGGGCGATCAACCAACCCAACCGCCATCGGCGCCAACCGGCCCCCATCCTCCATAGCGAAGGGATATTAGTCATGGACCGACTGAACCGAAGGCGTGCCAAGCAAAGCGGAAGTGCGGAGGTCCACATCAAGTTTGCCATGATGAGCTCCCAATGCAAGGCTGCCCGTAAGTGGGAGACGAGCACATGTACGAGGAACATTGGTGTTCGTGCGAGCACTTGTAACCGTCACATCAACAACAAGATGACGGTGTGGAGCCATGAAGTATAGCCAAACCACCTCCCCATGACGATCTCGAGAAGCTCCCGACCGAATGAGGCGGACCTCTAACCGGAAGTTCCGCCTCTTAGTGGCCCCCGCTTCAAGCATGAACTCTGCAAGCACGTGGACAATTCGGTCGTGGAGTTGAAAGACATACCAAGAGCACGGGCACCGGGGGATGTGGTCCATAAGCATGGCAGTTGTGGAGCGGTCACCCGACATAGAGGCGCCCGAGACCGTCGACGAAGATCCAAACCCATGAGACTCTGAGGGAGCCTCATGCCCTCATTGCACCGAGGGCACTTTTGAACATGAGAGGCGCGCTCCACAGTGATGTCAAGCACACTATGAGCTGCCATCGTATAGCAATCTGATGGCACCTTGAAACTGGACTTATGTGAAGCGAAAAAGATAGCAAAAGCCCCGCGACAAGTACCCGAAATCACCCTCATATAGTCCGGTGGGGAAGGTTTGCAAAACGCCAAGAGGTCAAGGTAGGCATGGGCACAAAGAATGCGCGAAATGCCCGTTGGATGTGCCTCCCGGAATCTCCCAAGCGAGTGAGAGCATCGGGAGTCAGAAGTTTTAGGTAAGTCAATTGGGTAGCGGGCGCCACCGCATTGTTAACCGGAGATTCCACCAACTCGACATCGGGCCCAGCATAATCGGAAAGGTCTTGGTTTAGTGTGTTAGGCAACACCACGAGATCCGATTCCGAAAACTCGCCCATAGTGGAGATCGTATCGTACGAGCTACGCAATTGGAGCGCCCACGGTAAAGTAGAAGTGGCAACATTCACTAGTTCCTGTCGGATGGGACCGTACATAGGACCTAGCGACTTGGACTCGTAATCACTAACTAGGTTGGCGAGGGTCGCAGTGAATGAAGTATAGTGAGCAGATTCGACGTCGAGCTCGAGGGACGGTACATTAAGCCCCCCAAACTCCACAGGGAGGGAAAGCTTGCGCTTAACACAATTCAGTTTATCGAGTGTTTGTACGTCCTGAGAAACGCCCAAGATTCGGTAAGCTGCGGTATGAACAACCCTATATGCAGTAGCAAGGTACGGTCGGCAGATATTTTGGGGGAGGGTGCGGAGCAAGAACCCATAGCAGCGTACCGCACACGTGATCATCAAGCGAAAAGCGGCGAAATGAGAACTATGTGTTGTAAGTAATTCCTAATGTACATTAGTTACAGAGAGCTAATGTATGCTCTGATAGAAGTCCTTATGTACATGACATCAACTAGAGTGCCTGATGCACGATATCACAAACTAGCGTATAGACAGCTAACAACTCTAGTTTGAAACTCTTCTCTTGTCTCGACACCAGCCGTCACCCAAGGCATGTTGTTTAGCGTACCTATAACCAGCACCCCGCAAGTTATAGTATCTTCCTTATCGAACCGTGCATACCACGTTCAACAGGTTATGGAGCCCTCCACCCGAAGGATACGCGAGACAGCCGTGCTGTCCGGCGTGCAACTTGGAAACTCGCCCGACGGCAACGCCGACCATATTTTCAAAAACTATAATACTTAACACCATACTTTCGTTTTACTTTTTATTTCCATTTTTTTTTCTGTTCTACGGAACAGCACCGCTACCATCGACCCTACTCTAGCCTACCACGGCTATATTCTACTCTACGCCTCGACGACCTAGCCAACCACACAAGTGCACTCGCTTGTGTGGACATGGTGCATATGGGGGGAGCATTGTGTGGGTGAACACTCATACACACGGTGCACGACAGCATCAGCCGTATCTTAGAGCAGCGGATGTATACACCTGCATGTTCATGCCTCGGCTGTCGCTGTGCCCCACACTGGGTGGAGGATACGGAAAAGGTACATTGGGACACCCCGGGGCTACATGCCGAGGGGTCGGTGGGCATCAGGCCGTCTCTTTGAAACCACCGTTAGGCACATGTACCGCTAGTGGATTTTTGCACTGTCTAGGTACCTGTTTTTTCTTGGAATAGCGCCAAAAGCGAAACCGGCGCCCACGGCATCGGCCGACGACACCGCCGCCGACTCCAATCGCAGCGATACACCGTCCGCTGACTCGGCCAGCGACAACATTCGCCTAGTCATGGAGCAGTTGCAACTCCTTCATGTAAAGCATGGACGACGAGGCTCGGACCCAGTCGGAACTGCTCCGTCGGGACGCCCTACGTGATCACCCGGTCGCTATCATCACTACCGCGACCCCGCGTGTAGACGCCGCTTTCAGGCTCGATAGCGAATTCGTGCTTGCTCCGCAACCCGAGCAGACACACCGTGGCAACACCAATCGTAGGCACACGATCGACCCGGAAATTGTCGCCATGACCGCGGACTGGGCCACAAACTTCGACGATGATTCATTTTCCCGGTCGTTTCGCATGGACGCTCCGCTCATGCCCAAGACGGGGGAGTTCAAAGTATGGAAGCTCAACTTCCTCTCGTTTTTGTCGATTAAGGCGGCTGCACTCATCCCACAACTGGCCCTGTCATCGTCTTGTGTTCCCATGAATCCAGTCGCCCAGCGGTACGCTCACGCGATGCTAGTTCAGTGCTGCCGACAAAACAAACCTGCCGCACAAACTATTGCGGGGGTCCTTGCTAGACGACCCGACTGTGGGAGAGCTGCTTGGGAAATGCTATGCGAGAGACTAGATGCACAATCCATCTCGCGCACGCTTTCCCTATTGGACCGCATGATGGTCCGACAGGCATTTGGCCAAATTGAAATTGAAATTGAAATTGTTTACAACATGTACCGTATGCGCCGGTTTACACCAAACACCGTATGCGCCGGTTGCTGTCTCTGGGCCCTCCCAACTATGCCATACAGGGAACTTACGAGTCAAGGCTAGACAGTTAACCACCTAAATCCAACCTCTCCAAGGATGTTCGGGGGTTTTACTCCCCCCCGGGGAGTTGTGCAAGACGAGGCGAGGGCGGCGTGCATTCATGGGCATGCGAAGGGGCAATGTGCGGAGGCGCGGCGGGAGGTCGTGCGGGATTTGATGCGGTATATGAGTAGGAAATGATGTAGCCATTGGACAGTATGCGTGTGGAGTTGTGCAAGGATGCGAGAAGTGTCAAGGCGTGCTTTGGAGATGAGTTTGTCAAGAGGGTCTGTGCGGGCGGTGAGTAGGGAGGTGAGACTCGTGATGGTGGAGGAGTGCGGTGTACTTGTGCGGCTCATGACGATGGGAAGGATGTCTACCAATGTGCCTGGCCAGTGGCTGCGGATGGCGTTTGCAAGGGGAGTGTATTTGGCACGTATGAGGTGAGCTGTTTGGGAGAGGTTATTGTCCGTGCAGTACTTCCATTCCCCTACCTGAATCTTTTTATGGATGCGTAACGGCGGCGACCGTTTGTGTGACCGACGAATCGAGGTTCGAGGAGGCGGATAAAGTCGGGTTTGTGTGCGGGGGGTCGTAGCACGGGGGGGGGGAATCTCAGGTGGGAGGACGGCGGGACACGAGGTTAGGGAGTCGGGCGAGAGACCTTCGTCAGCAGCGACAAGGCGGGTGGGCATGTGGGTGGGGTGAGGTGGGTGACAGTCAAATGGAGTGTGGGCAGGAGTGGGGGAAGCAAATGATTTGATGGGTTTGTTACCGAAGTTTGCAGTGATAGTTTCCGAGCGTCCTCCGTTGTGGCGTTCCAGTAGGGAGAGTAGGAGTTGCAGCGCGTTGTTGTGTCGGTCCTGTCTTAGGCCAGACATGGCGGGGCAGTTACCGGCCATGTGGCCGTTGCTAGTGAATTGGCCACAGAGGGGGCAGCGTAGGGTGGAGTTGTGGGTAAGTAAGCGGGTGTTGTGAACTCCCCACATGAAATCTTGCTTGTGGGTGAAATGGATATTTGTGAGGGTTGTGTGTTTTTTGTGGAAAGAGAAGTCGGCGCCGTCCTCCGCGGCGCGGGCGAGGAGGGCTCCGTGTTTGGTTGTTTGCGAGAGAGGAGTGTGTGTGTGTGTGTGTGTTTGGTGCTGTAGGTGTATGCGTCAGCTTTGAGGTTGGTGTATTTGTAGGGTATGGGTTCCCGTAGGGTTTGTGGAATGAGGGTGTATGGCCAGGTCCAATGGCCTATCGTGACCTCTAAACCTGTGGTGTATGAGTGTCGGGTGGGTGACCATCCGCGACTTGGTTAGCGAGGGTGTCTGCGAGGTCGTTACCTAGGGAGTGGTTGTGTGCTTTAATTTTGCCGAGGTGTGTGCGGATACTTGCGTCGCAGCGGGGTTGGAGGGTGTGTGTGATGGATAGGAGGGTGTCGCGGTGGATGTTGTGTCTGTAAGCAGAAGGGCAGTTTAAGTATCCTTGTATGAGGCGGAGGGAGCACGCACTGTCTGTAAGAAGGTGGGTGCGGCCAAGTTGGAGGCCTATATCTATGCCAACAAGTTCAGCTCGATTTACTGTGTGCGAGGGAGGGGTAGAGGTCACCATGATTTTGATTCTGGTGTCCGAGGCGGGGTGGGTGGCGGCTGCTCCGAGAGGGGACGAGCCTCCTTTTTTCGAGCCGTCTGTGTAGACAAAGTCCTGCCAATTCCAAGCAAGAGTACCTCTCGTGGGGGGGTATGTTAGTTGCATGCGTTCCGGGAGGGGATATGTGATGGGGTGAGTTGGTTTGGGGGGAGGTGGTATATGCCTGCCGAGTGGGGTGAGTAGGTGTCGAAGAGGTGAGGAAGAGGGATGGTGATGGTGGGGTTGGGGATGTAAGTGTCGTAGATAGACTCGAGAGTGTTGTGAAGTGCGGTCATGGCTGTGTGTGATGGGAGGGTGGAGAGTGCGAGGGGGTTCGCGACGAGGTAGATGTTGTCGACCATCCAGCGTGTGCCGAATGGGGTAGAAGTGGGTTTGCCAGTGTGTTGGTCGGGGGGAGGAAGGTGTTTACGTCATTGGGGAGGGTGTAGAGTTGGTGGGTGTATGGGGAGTTGATGTATTTGGAGTGGCGGTAGGGTGTGTGTTCCCATCGGGGGAGGATGAGGATGGTTGCGCTGGGTGTGTGAGAGGCTGTGAGGTGTGCGCTTGTGATTGCGTGTTCAATGACGCGGCGCATGCATTCGTGGTCGTATTCGGGGTTGGCGATGTTGGTTCCTTGCCAGGTGTGTGGGGCATTGCTGCCGCTAGATGAGAAGACTGTGTCTTCGGGGTATAGGGAGTGGTAGGTGTGGGAGTGGAGGGATTTATTGAGGGGGTCGGAGTAGAGTTCTGTCTATATGTGGAATGTGTGGCGGAGAGCTGTGAGTTGGTCTTCTCTAGTGGCCCATCTATTACGGGTGGTGGTGGCGGGTGTGGGTGAGTGGATTTCTGAGCGGGAGCCTAGGCGAGTGAGGAGGTGGTAGACCTCCTCCTCGAACGTATGCTGCGAGAGGTCGGGGCGGAAGAGTTGGAAGAGGTGGCGGACGCGGGGGCCGTTAAGGGTGGTGACAGCGCGGCCGTCGGGAGTGCAGAGCACGGTGGTGTCATGGAGTGATGGGTGTGTGTGGATGGCGAATTTACCGGTAGGGAGAATGTCGAGGTCGGGGTGGATGGGGTCGTGGTTGAAGGTGATCAGGGGGTGTGACCATGGAGGGGGTCCGGGTTCTGGCAGAATGGGTGTGGTGGAGGGGACAAAGCCGGAGATAAATGCGATGAGTGCGGTGGGACCGGAGGGGGTCGCACTGGACGTGTAGTTGTAGGCATGGGGCCCACTGGACCTCGTGGAGGCGGGTGAGGTCGTGTTGTTGGCCGCGAGCACACCAATCGCACTACCATGTGGCGGGTCCCTGAGCTGGGCGGCATTGGGAATGTACGGCAAAGTGCGGGCATGTGCAGCAAGTGGAGGTGGGTTCTGTGTGCAGTGGGTCATGACAGATGGAGCAGGCGGCGGGAGAGGGTGTGGGGAGGCATACCGATGTGGGGGTGGAGGAGATGAGGCGGAAGCCGTCGTCGAGTTGTAACTGAATGTCCCATTCCGTGAGGTGTTCCGGGGCCCATTCTACCATGTACTGCGTTTGGCCGTATTCTTTGTCCGTGTGTTTGGAAATGATGCGCGTTACGTCGCAGGGGGGGTAGTGGTGGTCGGAGGGGGTGAGGTATTCTGTGTCTAAGTGTGTGGTGGGTGCAGTTGGGGTGGAGTGTTTGGTGCGGGAGGTGTAGATGCCGGATGAGAGGGTGCGGGGTGAGCGAGTGAGGTGTGGGGAGAAGAGGGGAATCCAGGAGGGGTGGACAGTGGTGGAGGGGGATGCTTGCTTGGGGGTGAGTTGTGTGATGGGGAGGCGGTTGTGGATTGTATTGGAGGGTTCGGTGAGGATTGCGGCGAGAAGGCGGATCGGGACTGAGAGTGGGGTGGTGGACCCCGTGAGTGTGGAGATGGATTTGCAGGATTTGAGGATGAAGGAGGATGAGGTGGCTCGGAGGAGGACTTGTGGCCATGTGGTGATATTATTTTTCAAGAGGGGGGTGAGGCGGGGGAGGAGGGAGGCGTGTGCTTTGCTGGGAGAGAAGTCGCAGTAGGCTTGCTTATATGTGTGAGGGTCGGTGATGTGTGTGGCTTTGTCTCGGAGTGAGGCAAGGAGGGTGTTGTCCTGGGTGGTGAAGTGGGCGCGGAGTGTGGAGGCGATAGGGTTGGTGAGGGAGAGTGGAGGGATGTTGTGGAATAGGGTGCCCGCATCGCGCTGAGATCTGACTAAGCATTTCAGTGTGGGTAGGGTGTAACGGATTGACATGATGGATTCCGAGGGCCAGTAGGAGTACGTGGTGGAGATGTTGCGGATGTGTGCGCGGGCCATGTGGCCTCGGTATCTTGAGTTGTTCATGATAATATGTAGGTGGCAAACTGTGAGTTGTGCGGCGTGGGCTTTGAGGGAGGGGAGGCCGTATCCGAGGTCGGAGGTAGGGCGGTGGAGGGCGGTGCGGGGAAGGTTACGTACCGAGGAGACGGCGGAGCGGAGTGCGCGGCAGATTTGCCCTTCGAGAGTGTCGAGTAGGGAGTCGGTGAAGAGGCCGAGCTGGAGGGTGAAGTGTTTGCCGATGATGAGTCCACGGATGACTCTGATTCTGCGGGATTGTGTTAGTGGGGAGGTGGATAGGGCGGAGATGAGGGATGCTGTGGTACTTTTTAGTTCGTTCCAGTGTTAGGTGAAGGTGAGGGAGGTGTTAAGCTCTACCCCGAGGACGCGGTATGTGTCCGAGGGGGCAATGGAGGGGATGGGGGCCGGGGTGGAGTTGATGGTGATGAACTGAGTTTGTAGGCGGGATGCGAGGAGGGCAGTGTTGGCCAGGGTGAGGGCGTTGCCTGAGCGCCAGAGGGCGCCGTTAATGCAACATTTGCGGATGTTGACGGTCATACCCGTGTAGGCGATGAAGAGGGAGAGTTTCCTGAGCTGGATGACCATGTTGGGGGTCGAGCCCGTGGCGAGGCTGAGGTCGTCAGCGAAGCCGTGTCCTCGGTATGTGGCTGTGGGTTCTGTGGGGTCGACGTTAGTGGCGGGGGGGGCCGGGCGACAGCCCCGGCTTCCCACCGTGAGCCATCGAGGGAAGGGTTCAAGGAAGAGGGTGAATAGAAATGGGGACAGGGTGTCTCCCTGTAGGGTTCCGCGATTTATATCGATGGAGGGGGTGGGGCCATGTGGTGTAACATAGTCTGTGGTTGAGACCCCGTAGAGGTATTCGCATGTGTCGACAAAGGTGGGGGGCATACCGAGTTGACGCATGTGTTTGAACATGATGCGGTGGTCTGCGGCGTTGAAGGCGCCCTTGAAGTCCGCGTACATGACGTAGATGTCTTTTTTGTGGAGTTTCGCGTCCTCCATCGTCATAATGATGGAGGAAAGGGCGTCGTGGATGCTGCGGTGTTGTCGGAATCCGTCTTGTTGGTCACTGAGAATGCCGTGGGTTTCGGCGTATTTTGAGCCTGCATCTTTGAAAAGTGCGGTCCATAGTTTAAGGAGGTTGTTCATGAGGGCGATAGGGCGGTAGTTGTCGAGGAGGGAGGGGTCACCTTTTTGTGTAGCATGCAGGTTGTGTTGTGGCACCAGTCGGGAGGGGTGTAGGACTTGTGGGCGAGGACGGAGAGGAGAGAGAAGAGGGCGGAGCGGGTCGCCGGTGGTAAGAATTTGATTATTTCATTGGGGATACCGTCGGGGCCGGGGGCTTTGCCAGTGCCTAGGGAGTTAAGGGTTTTATCGAAGGTGTCGCGGGTAATCATGTCGGCGAGGGTGAGAGAGGGGTCTCCTCGGGGTTCGATGGTGAAGTTGTCTGGGTTGTCGGGGAGTTCCCACGGGGGGTGGGTAGTTCGTGTGGGGTGGCGCGGCCGAGTTCGGTGGCGAAGTGAGAGTGTACCGCTTCTAGGACGGCGGAGGGAGAGGTTGCAGTAGTTTTATCGGGCTTGGTAATGCGGTGGAGGGTCGAGGTGGCGCTGGTGGGGGGTAGGAGGCCGCTTTTAATTTTCAAGCGGCGGTGGGAGGATTTAGGGCCGGTGTCGTAGGCCGTATTGGCTCGAGTTTTTAGTTTGCTCAGCTTATCTGTGGTGGTGGCGCGTAGGAGGTGGCGTATGCGTGCTTGGCACTGTTGTTTGATGGCGTCAGGGGTGAGATATTCGGTTGTGTTTAAGAGGGCTTGGGCGAAGGGGAGGAGGCCGCTGTTCGTACTACATCTGCGGAGTTTGAGCATGTGAGTGCGTGTTTTTTTAGTAAGCCAAATAGGGGCACGGGACGCCTGGGGTGGGCGGGGTTTTTTGGCGGGGAGGAGGGGCCAAACTGTGGCAGCGTGGTCCATGTGTTGGGAGAGGAGTGTAGTGAATTGTGAGGCGAGGGTGTCAAGGGTGTCGGGGGAGGCTGAGGTATGCGGTGTGTTGAGTATTTCTGCGTGGAGGGCTGCCGTTTGGTTGATGAGGTCGGGGGTGCTGGATTAGTACGCTTGTATGTGGTCAAGTGTGAGGGGAAGTCGAAAGTTAAGTTTGCGCGTCGTGTGGTGTGTGAGGGGGTGGGTATGAGGAGGGGGGGGATGTGCCATAAGAGAGAAAGGGGCGGGAATTACGAGGTGGATTGCAGAGTGGTCGCTAAAGTGGGAAGGGGAGGCGAATATCGAGCAAGAGGACGGTGGGAGGGTGAGAGGTGTAGGGGGCGTGGTGAGCCAGTGGTCAAGGTAGCCTCCGCTGCGGGGGAAGGTAGGGATGGCGTTGTGGAGGGGTTGGAGGTGGGATTCTAGTAGGGAGGTGAAGGCAGGGTGACTTGTACCTGTGGTGGTGGTCGATTGGAAGTCCCCTCCCCATAGGGCGCGGTGGTGCGGGTGGGCGTCTGCCTGGCGGAGGCCCCATGCTGCAATTTCAGCATATAAGCGGTTCAGTTGGGGGGTGTGGAGCTGGGGCATGTATGCTCCTATGAGGAGGTAGGGGTTGCATGGATGAGGGACGAGTTCTAGTCCGGCGATATGGGGGATGAGGTGGGGGGGCGGGGTTAGGACAGTGGCGGATTGGAACGAGGCTCTGCGGACCGCGAAGAGAACGCATGCGTTGGGTAGGGGCACATGTGAGTAGTAGGGTCGGAAGCTTTTGAGGTGGTATGGTTGGTTTCGGTGAGTATGAGGACGTCCGGGTGGTGCGAGGTAGAGAGGTGTTCGACATCCATAATGGAGGTGTGGAGGCCGCGGGTGTTGAGGGTGATGAGGTGGAGTGGTTGGGATGTGTGGTGTGGTAGGATGGGGGAGGGGAGGGAGGGGGTGGTGTTGGGAGGGTCGTCGGGGGGGTGGTCGACGGGAGGAGGTTGGAAGGGAGGGGGGAGGGGAGGAGGGGAGGGGGGGAGGGGGAGGGGAGGGGTAGGTCGTGGGGGGAGGGGCGGGGGCGGGAGCTGAGGGGGGGTAGGTGGTATGGGGGGTGGAGGGCGGCGAGTAGTCGGGGTCGTCCCTTTGGGAGGGGAGCGGAGCGGAAGGTGTGGTTCCATAGGAGGATGTGGAGGGAGTGTACCGAGGTCCGGGGGTTGTATTTTTGGTCTTAGGGGGCTGTGGTGACGAAGTAGGTGTGTAGGAGGGCGTGGGTTCCGCACGACATGCTCTGTCGGAGTCGTTTTGGCGAGGGGGGTTAAGTGAGCGAAGGCCGCCGACGGGTGGGGGGGGGGGAGGAGTTCGAGTCGGAGAGGAGATTGAGAGAGCGGGCGAGGAGGTCGGGCGGAGGGGGGTGGTGTAGAGAGTCAATCCAGGTAGCGGAGGAGTGGGTTAGGTGGAGGAGGCCGAAGTGAGAGTTTTGCCATGTGAGGACGAGGAGAGAGTGGTTAGGCGTACCCGGGCGGGGGGAGCCTCGGTTAGAGAGGTTAGTCCATTGGAAGGGGTATTGGGAGTTGTGGTGGCAATTGTCGACTTCGCTATTGGTGATAACTGTATAGGAAGCGGCGGGAGTGGAGTGGACTTTCGTTAATGTTGTAGCAATGCACTAGAGGTTGGAGAGGTCATGGTATCGCCCCCATTGGAAGGAGAGGACCGCAGAGGAATCGAGGTAGCTAATGGGTGTAGGGAGGCCGTATTCTAGATTTAGGTCGAATAGGTAGTTTTGTAAAGCTATGCAGCAGGTGCGGGGGGTAAAGTGGGCCGGGAGAGTTTATTGTAGCGTGGTGTTTACAGTGTGACTTCGGATATCGGGCTAGGGGGTGGAGGGTTGGTTGTGGGGTCTAACCTCTGGGCCGCGAGGCCCGTCTTGTGGGGAACTAATGATGATAAGCGGCCTTGCCGGCCGAGGCTTGTGGAGGGCGAGGGTGTGAGGCTCCGGAGGGTCCGCTCGTCGAGGTCTTGCGCATTTCGGCGAGTAGAAGGTCCTTGGAACGGGTGGTCGTTCGGAGCTTAAGAGGGGGTGGTAGGTGTAGGGATGGCGGAGAGAGTATGAGAGGGTAGGGGAGGGGGGATTGAAAAATTGTAAGCAAGGTGTGGTAGGTATTAAAAGGAGGGCGATGGTGGAAAACTGCAGTGACATAGGGGGGTGTCGAAATTGAAATTGAAATTGAAATTGTTTACAACAATACCAGTATAAACCGGCTGCTGTCTCTGGGCCCCCCCTTTTGCTATGCCATACAGGACTTAGTAGACTGAGGTAGACCGTTAACCACTAATCCCAACCTCTCCAATGGCAGTAACAGCTAATAATTTTGTAATCAAGAAAATCAGATCTAAAAATAAATCCACTTGTCGAGAAATGCAAAACTAAACTGCTGCTCGACCTTCACGATGCACGGCCCGCTCCCGCCGAACCGGGGTGTCGACCGGCCTAGGCCGGTCGGCGTTCGGGAGGGACGACGGGCCAGCCTAATCTAGCTCCCGCGTGACTTCGGTCTTGCCGAAGGTAGGAGGAGAAAGGCTGGCAAAAAACCCCTCCTCGCGCGGTCGCTCGTCGATCCCGCCGCTCCATCCCGTAAACCCCGCCCCAAGGTCTTGCCGCGTCCACCGACGCGGCGGTCCTCCTTGTCGAGGTCCCCCACCACCTCGAGGACAGGTGGGAGGGACCGAGACACACAGACATAGAAAAAACTAGCGCTCCTGCCTCCGCGCCTGAATTTTCCCCGCTCATTTCCCCGGTTTTTTCTCTGTCTGGTACCCGGGTACCTGTCGGTTTTCCGGCCTGTGGCCGTACCCTCCCCCCTCTGATCGCGCGTCCACCGAGCAGCCTTTTCTTGAGCGGGGGCCTCCGCGCTCACCCGGGCCCACGCTCAAGGACTCCTAGGAGTATGAAGGTCTGTCGGGGTAGTGGGTGTCGAAGAGGGGGGGGGGAAGGTCACCGTAGCCGGATCCGGCGGGCCGCGGGCGCCCGGAATTAAACAAAACCCTCCGTGCCGGGTTTTCCGGCGGCGCCGACCCAAAGGGTCGTCGTCGCCAGATCGTGTCGCTCCTCCCGTCGCGACCGTCCTCCTTGCCGTCCCAGCTGACTCCTCCCCCCGGGAGATGACGCTGGACGACGTAGCGGCGCGCTAGTGAGCGCCCTACCCTGGTGCTGCTCCCCAACTAGCGCGATGCCGGGTACGGACATTATTTTTAGTATCCAAAAAAGCCCTCCGTACAGGGCTTTCCGGCGGCGGCTAATCCTAAGGATCGCCGCCGCCTCCTGTAGCCGCTCCTCCGTCTGCGACTAGCCACCGTCCTGTGTCATGTCTTGCCTCACCCCTCGGCAAGGTTCGACCGGCACAGGGCTGGTCGACAGCTAGCGAGCGCCCTTTCCTGGCGCTGCTTCCCGGCTGGCCACCACCAGCTCCAACACCCGCCTCCCACCGCTGATCCGGCCGTACCCTCCTCGCCATCAAACGCTGCCGTAGTACAGGTCCCACTCCTAAAAGTAAGCATGTATCTAGGAGTATCTGTACGCGAAAAAACATATCGGACGGGCCGAGCGGGGGATCTTGGCGCCGGTAGTGAACAGAAATAAATTTTTTTCAAAAGCCCTCTGTACAGGGCTTTCCCGACAGCTGCAGATCCCACGGATCGAGCTGTCGGCCCTCTTAGCCCCCTACCGTGCCATGCCTGGCACGGCTACGGGGTTTCCAGCGCCCACCACGGGGAGGTGAGGGGATGCCGACGGGCCTGCGAGCGCACCCCCCTCCGGGGCCGCCGCCGCTGCGCCGCCGGCGGGCGCCGGGGGTGTCGATATCGTATCAAATGTGCTTCGGGGCTTCCGAGAGAAGCCTCGGAGCAAGCCAAAAGGGAGTGGGGACTGTAGGGGCGAGGGAATACGTGTATCGCTGAGGCTGTTACGGGTTCTTGACAGCCATACTGATTATGTATGGGAGGGGCGATATTTCCGGGGCGGGGGGATACGCGGGGGGGTGGGTGATCGGTTATTTATTCGGGTAGAACAAGTCGGGCGGGCTACTCTCAGCAGGGGGAGAACTGTCATTATCGCAGCGACGGGCGAGTAGGGCAAAGCATGGGGCGTGTAAAAGGGGGGAGGGAGAACGAGTGCACTAGGGTCTACATTGTGGTATTCGCAGGTAAGCGCGAGTGTCTGTTGAGTTAGGCGGGCTATCATGTAAATAAAAAGGGAAAGAAAAGTAAAAAAGAGAATGAAAAAGCGGAGAGGCAAAACGACTGGAGCGAGCGAGGGATAGAGCGATGGAGCAGGGGGAGGATAGCCGTCGACATAAGGGATTGGTAGGGGGTAAGAGGCGGGCGGGGCATTGGTGTCCGCTGATGGCATCGGGAGAGGAGAGTGAGATTCGTCGGCGTACGGTTGGTGACGGTCGGCGAGCGGCGAGTTCGGGCGAGAGGGAGCGTACATGGCAAGGGCCGGCGCGACATGCCGGGCGGCATGTCCATCTGCGAGTAGACTAGTGTAGGTGTGGGATGGGGTGGTAGCGCGAGGGGGGGAGGGGTGTCGGGGGTGACATATCAAGGCGGTGGTTAGTGCAGGGGCAAGAATCATGCATGCAAAGAATTTTACTCGGGAAGAAAACGACTTTCGAGTGACATGTTGATGCTTTATTGATCCAACTGTGCAGCTTTGTGGCTGGGAAGCGCTAAGGTGGGGAGAGGGTTTCGATTTAAGTGCGCTGCTAACAAGTGTATCAGTGCAGGCTAACGGGCGAGGACGCTGGGTGCTAGACAAGTCCTTACTGTGGGACGGGGGGTGACGGTCGGCGAGCGGCGAGTTCGGGCGAGAGGGAGCGTATAGGGCAAGGGCCGGCGCGACAGGCCAGGCGGCATGTGCAGGTGCGAGTAGACTAGTGCAGTTGTGGGGGAGGAGGGTAGCATGAGGGGGAGGGGGGTGTCGATGTGTAATGATTAGGGCAATGGTTAGTGCAGGGGCCATAAGCAGGCCTGTATGATAATTTTTTTCTGTGATTAAAGAAAACGATTTTCGAGTCTCGTGATGTTGCATTATTGGTCGAACTTTGCAGCACTGTGGCTGGGAAGCACTAAGGTGAGGGAAAGGTATCGATTTAAGTGCGATATTAACGAGAGTATCAGCGTAGCCTAGCGGGAGGGGACAGGGGTGGCTAGAATGGTCCGTACTGTGGGACATAGCGGGACGATCGCACCGGTACGGGTCGTTTGTGCGGGTTGATGAGTCAGCGGCCCGTCCTAGGGCAGTGGTTGACCTAGGAGCGGCGAGGACCAGAGGCGTCTGGAGTCCTCTGACAGGTGAGGGTTCCAAAGCCGTGCCCAAGTCATGGGCGGATGGGGGTGGTTGGGGCACAGTGTTGAGTAGAGCGAGCGGATGTCCCGCTTGGTAGCTCCGGGGGTTGTAGGGGTCCGCGGTGGGCACCTTCGCGGGCCGATTCCCCAATGGCGTATGTCAGTATATAGGGGGGGGGGATAGAGGTCGAGGACATATTGAACAAGCGTGGATCCGAGAAGGGGAAGGAGTCAAGGGGGTTAGTTGAGTGTTTTCGGCTTGGTTTTCGAGTGGATTGCGTGTGTTAGCGGCACACGACCAGGCCCGAGGGGACCTGGGTTTGGTGGATGTTGGCGGCGGACGATAACGTCCGGACGCTCGGTGGGGCGCGGTGTGGCGCGTCGCTCCCTGGGAGGGGAGATTTTTGTAATCGAGGGGTGTGATTGTTCATTCGTAGTACTATGATGGGTACATGTTTGGATTTCTAAGTGGGTGGCGCGATAGCTGTCGGGGAGATGAAATTCAAAACTCTGAAAGCTGCGCCTTGTAGTGTGTACCGTGTGGTGTCGCTACGGATCCACTGACATGGGTGAGCTATGCTCGGGTGGGGAGAGGTGGATGGTGCCTGTAATTCTACGGCCATGTCCACCAATATGTCGCTCGATGGGAGGCCAGGCCCAGAGCGAAGACGATCGGCGTTGCTCATTCGAGCTACCGACCTGTCCCCGTTATGTGGTTCAGTAGCACTTTAGTAGTACTTCGGATCGTTGTACTGTCTTTAGTGACGGTAGGATGCGTTTTTTGGGGGCATCTGGCCAGTCCGTGTCTGCATACCTTCACGTTGTCAAGGAGCACTTCGATGAATTGAACGAGTGCATGCAACTGAAGGACGGGTCTGCAACGATCCACCCTCACGTCCTCGCTCTAGTCATGATTCGTGGCCTTTCCAATGTTGGCCAATATGGCCAGGCGAAGCAGTGCGTGATTAATGCTTTCGACACGGACTTCATCATGTCAGCGGATAAGGTGATGAGGAGCATAATTCACCATGCACAGAATTTGGACGCATACGACACTTTTATATCTCACACTGCTGCGTATGGACATCTTATTAATGCGTTTCTTGCTGATCGGAAGCGCCAAGGTGGCCGCGGACTTGGAGGCAGGACCGCAGATAAGAAAAAATCCAGATTTGTGATGAAATGTGGTGCTTGCGGTGACCCGAATCACGTATGGTCTACATGTAAGGCGCCAGATGCAGACGTCCTCCACTGGACACTGGCCAAGGGCAAGCAGATTGCGGAGAAGTACGCCGGAAACCCCCTCCCACAGCTCATCTCAACGACGTACCTGCTGACATGGCGTCCGTGGAGGATGCCAAAGGCGGCGAACCACTTGACTACGACATGCATGACGAATATGATGATACAGAGGTCAGTACCTCCTTTGCTTCTGTTGTATTCGCGTCATCTGCGTCATCATGAGCTGATCTGTCTTACTACTGGGTAGTTGACTTTGCTTGCTCCGTCAACTTAACCGCCTTTCGGTCGGATATTTCGGAATTTCATTCTTCATCTCGCCGCAGCACTGTCGGTGGAGTTGGTGTAACAGTGCAAGGCAATGGGACTGTTCGCATCCCTATATGCTTAGTATCCGGTCAGACGGTATTTCGTCGTGTTCAAGCACTCTACACCCATGACTTGTCCTCTCGGTCTGCCCAATACATCACTCGTCTGCTGAGTGTCAGCTAGATGCAAAAACACTCTCGCTGCGAGATTTCGTCCCCTACTAACTCTGATAGTGGCATGCTACTTGTCACCACAGGAATGGGGATGCTAATTCCGTCGGGGAACGGACAATACCTCCTTCCGAGGTCACATGACTGTGCGGGGCTGCCCTCGAGACCAGTAGATAGCCGTAGTCTGAATTCTGTCGCACTCGTTGCTGAATGTGACGCTACTTTGTGGCATAGCCGGTTGGGTCACTTGAACATGCAGAGCCTTCATGCTCATCATTCACACAATACCCCATATGTGCCAGTAGTGCCAAGTTCTGTAAGTGATCTCTCTTGTGAGTCTTGCAATTTGAATAAGGCCGCCTCAGCCCCACAAAATCGCAAAGCATCTCACAAGCATGCAGCCCCACTTCAGTATTTCTCGTGTGACCTGTGGGGTCATGTCAACGTCCCCTCGCCGTACGGCCTAAAGCATTGTCTGCTGGTTATTGACCATCACACAATCTTCATGTGGGTTAGGTTTCTGAAGTCTAAGGATGAGACATGCGCTAAGCAAGAGACCATTTTCCTAGACGCGCGGCACACCCATGCCCGCTTCCACTCACAGCAACATGCTTTGCGCCGTTCTTAAAATTCGACTCGGACTCAGTGTTCGAGGCAGCGAACACGCAGCTCTTGTGCACACGCTTGGGGTTCGGCACTCAGTTCTCCGCACCGTACGCACATCACATGCCGGGGAAGGCAAAACGTCCGTGGCGCACTCTGCGGGACTGCGCGTCCTCAGTGCTCCACGCAATGTCTGTACCTAAGAGCATGTGGTCATGCGCAATCAGCATAGTAGTCCACCTCCGTAACCGCACCTATAGTCGCGCTGTCGGTCCGTCCGGAGGGGTCCCCATCACACTCCTTACGGGCGCCGTTCCTGATGCGTGTGTGTTCCGAGTGTTTGGGTGTACATTATTTGCTAAGGTGCCTGACAACCTCAGACGGAAACTCGGCTTGAAAGCGTCCCGAGGGGTGATGGTGGGTATCCCTACCAGGTTTTGGCACTTCACATCATGTCGAGTCGTCGATCGATGTGTGTGCCGACGCAAATGATATCTCGGTCGCCCCTGCCAGTCACCCACTTACAGATCTGAGCATGGACACAAAGGACGCTGCGCCTATGCTAGAGGTAGACAGACCCAACCGTCTTCGCGGCTCGCCCGCTCATTTCGAGGACTACGTCCCTCACGTGTCGATTGTGCCACGCGTGTGTGTCACAGACCCGTGCGAGTCTAATATGTCTGACCACATGGAAGACATCTTGCCCCTCCCTGATTTCTCCATGATGGTGGCTCACCCACGCCACAAGTGATCTGAAGGGCTAGTGGATGACGTGGCCCTTGTGTCCGCGAGTGTCTGTGTCGAACCGACATCCTATCAGGCCGCTTTGGTTAGCCCACAGTCAGCGGAGTGGCAAAAAGCCATGCAGCTTGAGTTCGACTCTCTCACATCAAACCAAACATGGGACCTAGTTCCCATGCCTTTTGGACGCCGTGTATTGAAATTTGAAATTGTTTACAACATCACTAGTAAGAGCCGGCTGTCGTCTCTGGGCCCCCCCTTTTGCTATGCCATACATGACTTAGAAGCGTGAGGTAGACCGTGAACCACTAATCCCAACCTCTCCAATGGCAGTAACGATATCGTCTAAAACATACCCGTACAAGTATCCAGGTATTTACTATTTTCTGACCTATACTAATTTTTTTCCTTGATACAATATGAAAAAAAAAATGTCGCTATTCTCCACGATACGCGGCTTGCTCCAGCCGCGGCGGGGTTGACGATCAGCAAGGCTGATCAGCATGAGCTGGTCGAGTCGAACATGCCTGACTTCGGCTCTTGTGCGACTCCGGTCGTGCCGGAGGTAGGGGGAAAGGCAGGTGGAAAACCCCCCTCGCGCAGGTCGTCGTCGGACTCGTCTCGATCCTTGCTCGACCCCGTCCGAGATATCGGAGATAGTGGTCGCTCTTCTCGGCGCGACCCTCCACCTAGTCTAGCCTTCTCCCCCCCCGTGGGGGCTGGGAGGAGAAAAAGCGAGGTTGCAGACGGTGTTCGGCTGGCTCTCCTGCCTTCGAGCCAAATGTCTCATGTCCCCTGTCCGTGGGGAGGGGGAACGGATAATGCCCAGGGATCGGCTATCCTCAAAAGATGGTGGGTACGGGAATATTTAACCAAAAACCCCCCGTACCGGGTTTTTCCGGCGGCGGATGATCCTCCCGACCTCCGCCGCCAGACCGTGCCGCTCCTCCGGCTGCGACTCGCCACCGTCCTGCGTATCTTCGGGCCTCTCCCCCAAGGGAGACCAGAAGGTTTCGCAGGGCTGGCGGCTGTTAGCGAGCGCCGTGCCCTAGCGCTGCTTCCCAGCTGTCCGCCGCCAGCTCCAACACCCTCGTCCCACCGCTGATCCGTCCGTACCCCTCTTCGCCAAAAAATATTTCGCAAACGCCGCCCCCGCCCCATCGTCGGGAGAGTATCTGCGAGTATTTAGTCGCGGAAAAAACATATCGGACTGGCCGAGCGGGAGATCCCTGTGCCGGTGTACGGATATTATGTTTTCCAAAACCCTCCGTACAGGGCTTCCCGACAGCTGGTGATCCCGCGGATCGCATCTGTCGGTACCTCGTTCAGCCCCCTACCGTGCCAGGCCTGGCACGGCTATGGGGTTACCAGCGCCCACCGCGCGGAGGTAGAGGTAGGTGCCGACGGGCATGCGAGCGCACCCCCCTCCGGGGCCGCCGCAGCTGCGCCGCCGGCGGGCGCCTGGACGCCGTGTAGTTAACGACATGTGGGTTTACCAGGCTAAGACAGACGCCTCTGGGGCCGTCTCTCGGTACAAGGCACGGTTTGTCGCTAAGGGCTGCAGCCAACGCGAAGGGATCAATTACACCGACACGTTCTCGCCAGTCATCCGACTTGCCAACCTCCGCGTCTTCTTTAGTATCGCCGCAGCTCGTGATCTCGAGCTGGGCGGTCTAGACATCGACACGGCGTTCATGTACGCGCCCATTAAAGAGGATGTCTACATCAGACAGCCATTTGGGTTCGATGACGGCACCACTAACGTATGTCACTTGCGACGGTGCCTGTATGGTCTGAAGCACTCACCCCGGGAGTTTAATGAGATGCTTCGAGACTGGCTCGTCTCCCAGGGTTGGTGCCAGCTAATGTCGGACCCGTGCATCTACATTTTTGAGGCCGACGGCGTCTTCGCCATGATTGCCCTCTATGTAGATGATATCCTTGTGGCGAGCAATAACACAGCCTGGCGGGTGGCATTCACCGCATTAGTTCGCTCAAGGTTCGACATCAAGGACCAAGGCGACCTGTCGAACATCATTGGGATGCACATCACCAGGGACCGATCAGCGCGCACCATCAGCCTCGACCATGGCAAATACGTGCGCGGGCTGCTTGACAAGCATGACATGGTTGACTGCAAACCCTCATGCCTGCCCATGGATCCCGGCTGCTTGGCTGCTATCTGAAAGCATACACATGTACCCTTCACGGGAACGGACCGGGACATTTACCCCAGCCTACTGGGCAGCTTGCAGTACGCCGCTGTATGCACATGACCGGACATCTCGACGGCACTCAGCATACTGGGCTTAGCGCAGGCCAACCCTAGCGTGGCCCACATGCAAGCCCTGAAAAAGGTTTTGCGATACCTCGAGGGCTCACCCATCATGTGCGTGACGTTGGGGGGGGTGCGGACAACTCACTCCAACTTACAGGCTTTGCTGATGCGGACTTTGGCAATGACAACGAGACACGACGTTCACGGTCGGGGTTTCTGTTTACACTGGGCAGAGGACCAGTAAGCTTTTAAGTCGCGGAAACATTAATGTGTCGCACAGTCAACATGTGAAGCAGAATAATACTCATTACCGGACGCTACCAAGGAGGCAATCCACATTCGACAGATGCTATCGGAAATCTTCAGTCGACCTCTCAGCGGGACGACCACCATAAGGGAAGACAACAAGAGCAACATCGCCTACTCGCAGAATGCACTGGTGAGCGAGAAGACCAAGCACATCGACATGAAGTACCATTTTGTGAAGGACCACGTGCAGATGGGAACCATGAAACTACGGTATCTAACCACTGGTGACATTGTCGCCGACATGCTTACCAAGCCACTACCTCGACCTGCAGTTGTGACACACATGAGCGCCATCTTGGGGACATCCGGACCCATGTAGCGATACACCTCGTAGACGGAATTCTGTAATCACTTCCATCCGATTATAAGTCACCCTTTAGCTATCTTGAGGGGGAGTGTTGTAAGTAATTCCTAATGTAGATTAGTTACAGAGAGCTAATGTATGCTCTGATATAAGTCCTTATGTACAGGACATCAACTAGAGTGCCTTATTCACGATATCACAAACTAGCGTATAGACAACTTATAGCTCTAGTTTGAAACACTTCTCTTGTCTCGACACCAGCCGTCACCCAAGGCATGTTGTTTAGCGTACCTGTAACCAGCACACCGCAAGTTACAATATCTTCCTTATCGAACCGTGCATACCACGTTCATCACTATGTCCCTTCGAAGTCCGACATGGCAAAGCAAACGATCTTGTCCAAGAGATGTTGATGAGCTTCCACGGTGTTTTGCAGCCAAGAATGAACATTGTTCTCATTATGAGATACTAGAGGGCCATCTGCCATTGAGATGTCCATCGCCAAAGGGGCTCCTAGGTTACTAGTACCCGTAACAACGGGGACCATCGCCCGTATCACCTCAACAAGTTCAGGGGCCGTATCCCGAGGTACCGTGCACGAAGATTTGATTGGTTGAATATTCGGGCTGACTTTCCCCAATTCCTCCGTAGCCACCGTAATCACTGTCGGGACGAAAGGCGTTTTGATCAAATACTTCCCATCGTTAGAAAAGGCTTGGATCGCCGCTGAATCCTTGCGCCATTCCCCCAATATTCCGGAGGGATGCAACAAAATTGAGCAAATCCTCTATGCGATACAGCCATATGCCGTCAAGCTGCGTTGGCCAGCACTTTGTATGTGCTTCCTCGAGGTGAAGGTAGCGGAGAATACGTTTGTTGATACTTCTCGTGGTGAAGACTCGTGCTTTGCTCTCTCCCCCAATTCGTGTTTTGCTCGGACTCATTTCGGTGTTGCTTGCTTGTTTTCGGAGAGCATTTCCATCATGTGATCGTAACATATCATTTGGTGAGCGTGTTGGAGTTTCAGATGGTGTTTCATGGTGGACGTGTCAACCATACTTCTCAGCTCCTTGTCACTATGAATATATCCCGACTTTTGGCACACTAGTTTCATACGCACGGGGTTATTTGAGATGTGCTCCATTGTGTTGTGTGTGGATGTCAAAAAATAAGTCGCGCCATAGCAAAACAACCCTGAAGTTAGCTTGCCATGCAGCTGAACTCACATAACTTAAGTGCACGCACTTCGCGCATCACCGTGCATGGACATAAATCAGTTGGGATGGAGCAAGGTTTGATGAAAAGACGCCCATTTACAATAAATGGACTTATTCAGCTCCTATCCTTACTCCATGCACGGAGTAGTGGCCGGCGGGATCACAACAAACACATATATCCCTATTTCAGTCCCTCTCCCTCTCTCCTCTCGCCATCGCGCTTTGTCGCTATCGTTCTTCTAGAGCCACTGCGGCAGCAACTGCGCGGAAGCCGCTATGTTGCAAGCGCCATGTGCTATAGACGTGCGCTATCCGAAGCACCGATGTGCTGCTACCCGGAACCGACATCAGCACATGCAGCTCGGCTAAAGAACTAGCATGAGTTTCGCCTCGTCGTGCAATAAAATGGCAAGCATTGACTCACTAGCGTTGATGCGTGTGATTTATTTGTTGTGTGTGTGTGTGTGTGTGTGTGTGTGTGTGTGTGTGTGTGTGTGTATGAGTGTAGGTGGAAATATGTATTCAGCACAGATGTGTGCGCGCGCGCGCGCGTGTGTGTGTGTGTGTGTACGTACCATCCATATCTGTACGTACCGGGAGGTACTGGTCGTACTGTAGCATCAGCACCCTTACAATATTGCAGTAGCGACGTACCCACGAGTATACGTCCGTCCTGTGGAAAAGCACGAATTGGAATCCGTAACGAGTACATGTACAATGTCCTGCAATGTACGGTTGCATGACTGTACTCGTCACATGAGCTTCACGCTTAAGCATTGCTGAGGCGCTCCTACCAAGCTGCGTATTACCCCGTGTTCCACATATGAACGCACATGACGCAGGTTTGGATAAACACTGCACGCTCTAAACATGCGAGGGCGATTGGCTAAGGGGAGGGGCGAGATCCAACTTGACCGTTAGGGACGCATCACGTTGACGGTGGTGTTTGGAATGCTAAAGTATGTGCTTGTGCCATCCACATCCGCCCCACGCGTGGCACACGTCGGGAATTAGGCTCAGAAATCAGTAGGAATTAATCATTAGTAAACGTATATCGACAAACCCCGCATAAATCGCTTCATGAGGTGAGCCGAATTCGACGGGCCTTGCTTGGCACTGCGGCTCAGCTTTGCCGGAATGATGCGGAAATCAAAATGATTAACACAGATTTGTGAGTGGGTGGCTGAACTCTGGGGTATGTTCGTTCGACGCGCATTGAAAAGACGCGTCCAACAGTACATGTTAAAAAAGAGTTTGACCATATTTGACTAAATTATGATCGTTTGAACATTGTTGTCGAAAGCAACTTGCTCTCGGGTTGTGCGCATGTCGGTGGTAAGTCTACATACGCGATTTCCTGCGTTTTCTCCACAGTGGCATGTCCAACACCTCCTCCCTTCGTCACCTATGCATTACATTTGCGCGACCAACGCGAAAGCATTCATAATGCGGCGTTGTGCGCCCGTTACTCTTTTCGTCTAACCAGCACGGCGATTGTTTGAAAGAGCGTGTTGCACGGATGCGGGCGCTATAACTCCAAATACTCAAGCTCGGCAGTGCTCGAATTCACCCCCCGTAGTTGTCGGCGCATTCCATTTTGGGAGCCAATGCATTGCCTAGGATTCCAGGAGATTTGCCAATAAAATCGATGCATGCTTACATTTTTTACTTGCGAAGGTGCGAAGCCTTTTCCGGACTAATGTGGAGGAATGTATATTTCATATATATTCCTCCTTACCGTATACATGTCGTTTCATCTCATGTTTGAGGTTCTCGATAAGTAAATAGAGAAAGACATCAACGAAACTATGCTATATTCGTTGCTGGCTTGCTTTCCTCACAAGCGGCGGCGAGCTCAAGAAACATTGACCCTCTTATCTACAGCTGTAATATGAAGTCGATCTACCTTCATATAAAATGACATAGGTTTAGGAAAGTGGTAGGTTTGCTGAGGCATGCTCACTCGTCAAAAACCCATTGCTCGTCCCCTCACCAACCCCGCCGGGCAGCAACGCGACCACGCCGTTATACTTTGGCGACATCCCCTCGAATGCTATTGCCCTCAACCACGTAGCTTAATTACTTGTTAGCCTTTGTCCTCCGGCTCAAAGTTGTTTCAACGCTTTTTCGTGCATTCTATAGCAATTTCCCAAAGCTCTGCTACCTGGGTTACGTCACAGTTCTCATGACATTTGAATGGGTGGTGGCTGAACCGGAAAGACCAAGCTGCTATCCCGTCTACGTTTGACCTGCTTGTCGCGGAGCTACGCAAGACTACGTTTCTCCCGAACATCCAAGACGATGCGATTAACGCTCTGCTCAAACTTACGCAAGGCAGCACGAGTTACGCTCTCTACACCAAGCAGTACAACGACTTCTTACGTCGGTCACGTCAGAATATAACAGCCGATGTGCAGTGCGTGCGCTTTATCAAAGGACTTGCAAACTTTACGTTGAAGAATCAAGCGAAGTCACACCGGGCTCAGAAAGGTTACAACATCACTCTAGTGGAGCTGCAAAATTTCCTGAATGATGTCGTAACAGGAACTCGGTGGTATGCGGTCTACAGCTGGCCCATCTACAACACATGGAAACGGACAACCCACTCGGAAGCGCAACTCTGACGACCCACTCGTTGGAGCTTCTAAAATCTGGAAGCGCAATGGTGGAGGCCGTGGTCGAGGCCGTGGCCGTGAAGGCAATCACGGTGGAGGTCGTGGTCAGCCATCTTCAAACTCTGGCCGTATTGACTTCAGCGCAATCGCTAATACAATGACAGCTAAGGAGCGCAAGAGGCACATGGAGGAGGGACTTCGTTTCAAGTGCCACAAGAAGGGACACCGACTATTTCAGTGCCCTGAACTTAAGGGCAAGGCACCTATGGAAGCACCGCAATCCAAGAAGCAATGATGGTGGCAAAGCTTTTCTACCAGCGAACAAGAGCAGCCGGCTACATATACTGTTCGTTTTGAGACACTGTTAGCGACAGAGTTGTCGACTTACCTGCGACGACTCCATCGACTACAGTCGCGACGCCTGCAGGTTTGATAGCATGTCGTCGTCGTCAGACAAAGCAGAGACATAGTCGTAATCATGTAACCAAACGTTCGATTGATTGGAAACTAGTTGACTCTGTTTTTTACCCTTTGCATGCCCGATTCAACTTCACACTGGAGGGATGTGCTGATGATGAGGGTTTAAACTCGCACTCACTTACCTCATTGTTCGCCGAGTGACTCTATTCTTGAGAGGGACTTGTCAGGAGAACGGGTGTTCATTTAATCCACCCTAGGAGTTGGCTGTGCAGATAGCACAGCATTTTGAGGATTGTCGTCGGCCATCTCCGACGTCTATGATGGCTGTTGTTGTGCTACCGAAATGGGCAAAATTCGCTTAACTTACTAAGCACTGGAAACTCTACCAAGAACTCCCAGCGCGGACACAGCTTTTTATTCGCCAGTCACCGGAGAACCCAGCGCAACATGAGGTGGTTGCTCCAGCTCCTTGGCATGTACAGCTGTGGTTAGTCGACGCAGATTGTGCGTTTGACGACTTGACATACAGAATCTGACCAACACACCTCGGTACGTGTACCTCCTGGCGACGCGGAACACTTCATCGCTACGCTGCGACAATTTTCTGCGCCAGCTACGGCTCTGCTGAATGACCTCACGGAAGCTCGACCGTTAATTCGAACCGAGCTAACTGTGAAAACTCCTGATGGCGGACACCAGATTTCTGGATTAGTGGACTGCTCTGCGACGCTTGATTTCGTATTTGAGGACTTCGTACGACGCTTTGCTTTACAGACTCGAAAGTCTGTGACCAAGACACATGTTCGACTCGCCAACGGACAACGAGTGACTTCTTCGACAGTCTGCGATGTTACATTTGAACTGGCTCGACACGAATTTCACCGGACTTTTTACGTCTTACGTGATTTACGTGCTGCTGATTTAATCTTGGGTTTACTATGGCTTGATGACGAAAAGGCCTCTTTACAGTTTGGTTCAACCAGGGCTTTTACGCTAATGGACGGCACAACGGTGGAGACTACACTCGAGGAGCGACGCCCTGAGTGTCTATTGATGTCATCTACTAAGGTTCAGAAACTCATGCGCAAGACGCGCCGCATCAGGGGACGTAATGCTGAATTTTACGTCATTGAACTTACGCCATCCGCTGACCAACCACCTGACTTTCACCATGGAGAGGAGCTAACCGCCGAACAACGTGACAACTTCCGATCGTTACTCTAAACCAACTTCCCGTAGTTACTGCAACCTGTCGACTCTCCGCATGTAAGCCGACAATGGGATCATCCCATTGAAACAACTGGCCCGATGCGACGTCAACGGCTGAACAAATTGTCACCTGCAGAGCGCGCTGAGCTAAATCGACAGCTCAAAGACGCAGAAGAAGCTGGTCTGGTCCGTCCAAGCTACAGTGAGTTCGGCTCGCCAATTCTTTTTGTGCGAAAGGCTTATGGCTCGCTACGGCTGTGCATTGACTACCATGGCCTTATTGATGTCACGCGTAAAGATGCTTACCCCCTTCCGCGTGTGGATGACACGTTGAACGAGCTTAAGGACGCAAACTTTTACACACACCTCGACCTCGCCTCTTGCTTCTGGCAAGTTCGAGTGCGTGATCAAGACATCCATAAGACGGCGTTACAGACCCCTGATGGTTTAATGGAATGGGTCGTCATGCCGTTTGGATTGTGCAATGCGCCAACTACGTTTCAACGGATGATGAATGACATACTTCGCGACTTTTTACATAAGTTCGTTATTGTCTACCTTGATGACGTATGTATCTACTGTCGAACTCTTGAGGAGCACCTGGAACACTTGCGTCTCGTTTTACAGCGATTCAAGGAGGAGGGCTTGAAATTACGCCTTAAGAAGTGCTTCTTTGGACTTCAAGAGATGGAGTATCTGGGCTATACTGTGTCAGCTGGTAGAATTTCGGTTTCAACAAAGAAAGTCGAGGCCGTTGCAAACTGGC
Source organism: Tetraselmis chui (assembly GCA_026401115.1). Taxonomy (NCBI): domain Eukaryota; kingdom Viridiplantae; phylum Chlorophyta; class Chlorodendrophyceae; order Chlorodendrales; family Chlorodendraceae; genus Tetraselmis; species Tetraselmis chui. Next base: position 252,699 of record JAPMLY010000121.1, read on the forward strand.
CAGTGCCCAAGACGCAGAAGGAGGTTCGCAGTTTCGTACAGTTCTGCAACTTCTACGCCAGATTTATTCATCATTTCAGCGACCTTACGGCTCCATTAACGGACTTACTGCGGAAGTCCCAGCCACATAAGGTTACGCTGACGCTTGCCTGTTTGGAAGCCTTTGAGACTCTCAAGTTACGGCTCATTTCCGCGCCATGCCTGATCCTTCCGGAGGTCGGCTCGGACGCGACGTTTACCGTGGCTACAGTTGCTTCAACACTGGGGATTGCAACAATCATGTTGCAAGACCAAGGAGGAGGTCTTTCACCAGTCTCTTACTAGGCGCGTAAGCTGAATCAAGCTGAGCGTGGTAACACTTATTATGCGTACGACTTAGAAGCTTTGGCCGTATGCGAAGTTGTCAAACATTGGAGGTGCTATCTTGAAGGATGCTCTAAGTTCCTTGTCGTAACAGACCACGACACACTGCGACATGTGCTCAAACAACCAAACAAAATGTTGAACAAGCGGCAAGCAAGACACATGCGGGATTTACAACCGTTTGCGGGGTCGATGACACTTGCATATCGCAAGGGAGCTCTGAACGAAGTTGATCCGTTAAGCCGGCGTCCAGACTTCGTACCTCACGCCATTGTTCCATTATTTTGGGATGGCGAGGTTCCGACGTTCCGTCAGATCGAGAATTACGACGGAAGTCCTAGCTCATGTTAGACGACGCACAGTTAAACTGAATGACGGTCAACGCGTCGCAGCTGAGCCATGAGTTCGCTGATCTCATTCGCGAGGGGTACTCCCAAGACTCGTTTTATGGGGACGAGGGTGAGTGGACGAAAGATAGGCGGATTGAAGCCAGAGATGGATATTTTTGGCGTCTCGATCGCCTTTGTATTCCACAGACCTCTGAGCTCCGACTGAGATTGATCACAGAGCTGCACGCAAGTTCGTCAGCTGGTCACAGAGGAGTCGCTAGCACTCTTGCTAAAGCACTCGAAAGATTATGGTGGAAACGACTTCGCCAAGATGTGAAAGATTTTTGTGAGCGCTGCGTCGTATGTCGACGAGCAAAGATTCGACCGCAGATGGCTGCGACTCTTTACCCACTACTTGTTCCACCCATACCGTGGCGCACAGTTGGTCTTGACTACTTGACACACTTACGTGAGAGCAATGGCTTTAACAATGTGCTGATTGTAGTAGACCATGTAACTCGAATGGCCCATTTTCTGCCGTGTACATAGACTGTTACTGCCGAAGAAACTGCCACTGTGTTTTTACGGAGAGTCTACCGTTTACATGGACTACCCCGTGTGTTGGTCAGTGATCGCGACCCGAAATTCGTCCGTGGCTTCTGGCAAACACTTTGGCGACGCCTCGGAACGCGTTTGAACATGTTTCTAGTCGACACCGTGAGACAGACGGATTGACAAAGCGAGTGAGCATCACATTTCAGCAGCTTCTTCGTTGCTTATGTTGCTATGACGGCTCTGATTGGACGACTCTACTACCACAAGTGGAATTGGGGTACAACGCCTCGCGTGCACTCGGAATTGAACACACACCGTTCGAGGCTAATTTTGGGTTCTCGCCTAAGGAGCCTCATGACATGTTGTTCATCATGCGACCATCAATTCCAGTTTCGCAAGACGCAACATAACGGTTAAGATTGTTACAAGAAGTACATTGCCTGGTACGCTCGGTGTTAAAGCTACATAAGGACGAGATGCAAGCGCGCACAAAGTCGTCTACATCGCCACACTTTACCAAAGGAGACAAGGTGTCAGTCGTCACAGCCAATCTTTTTCTGCGTGGATAACCGAACCGGAAACTCGGAGACAAACATCTTGGACCTTTTACAGTGGAGGAGCAAATTGGGAAACACAGTTACAGATTGAAACTTCGAGCGACATTTCGCTTACATCTTGTGTTCCATGTGAACAATTTACGACCCTGCTCTGCCGCTCCGGTACGACAAGCTGTTCCGGTAACTGTACCCGAAGGAGACGACGAGGAGTTTGACGTCTCGGACATCTTTGTTGTGTGCATCAAGTCGCTACCTGGGCGACGAGGCAAATATCTGCTCTTCATGACGCACTTCAGTGATGACGACATTCCACCTGTCTGGCACCGGTTGAACAAAGTACACCGGACGACAGCGTTACAAGATTTCTTGGAGACGCCCCAATGGCACAACTTTGCCAAGACTCAGGCGTACATCGACTTCATGCACGCTTACCCAGCGCGCATTCCTGAGTCCCAGTAACTGCTTCAGTAAAGGAGCTTAGACCACGGAGGTCTGCCTCGCGGCGGCCGCAAAGATCTATCAAGAGGGGGAGGGTACGAGTGTGACGAGTATAGTCCTGCAACAATACACTGAAGGACATTGTACATGTACTCGTTACTAATTCCAATTCGTGCTTTTCCATCGGACGGACGTACAAACGTGGGTACGTCGCTATTGCAATATTCATGAGGGTCCTGATGCATACTGTACGACCAGTACCTCCCGGTACGTACAAGTACGCACAGTTAATCTAACTAGCCGGATGACGCGCCTAAGCGAGTTCTCCGATGCAGAAGGAGCCGCGTCGTGAATCTCAATGCTAGACGAGCCGCGTCTCTGGACAGATGACGACGGTTAGACAGCCCTGACGCCTGACACGTAAGCGAAGCAAGCAGGCGTAAGCTATATGGGCAGAAACTTATTTAAGCCCGGTGCAGTAAAGGGAGGTGACACAACCATTTAACAATTCCATTTTCACTTACAACATATACTGCTTAAGTACATCAGTGAAACATCCTCTTGACATCATCTCTCGACAACATTATTTTGCCATCCTGCAACGACAGAACTACCCAGATTAGAACTTATTTGTTCTAGCGTTTTTTCCAACAATCTGCGACACAGCATGGTCGCAGATTGTTGACTTGAAACACCGGGTGCAAGCGAACGGTCGTTAGCAGCCGTAATATGTAACCGTGTTTCCCAATATGCTCTTTAACTGTGAAAGGTCCAAGCTCTCGATCACGCAGCTTACAATTAGGTTGTCCACGATGGAAGAAATTTCTTGTAACAAATGACACATATTGTCTCCTCGGACGAAGTGCGGGACTGTCGACGGTTTTGAACGAGCTTGCATATGATCCTTGTGCGGATATAACATTGTACGTACCAACGCATGAATCTCATGTAAAGTATCTAACCGCTATGTCGAGTCTTGCGAAACTGGAACTGAAGGTCGCATGCTAAACATTACGTCAAGTGGCTCCTCTCGAGAAAACCCAAAAGTCGCCTCGAAGGGGGTATGCTCAATTCCGAGCGCACGAGTGGCGTTGTACGTGATTTTCGCTTGAGGCAACAAGTCCGTCTAGTTTGATCCATCGGAGCAGCAATACCATCGCACTTTTTTTTGAAGTGTGTTGTTGACGCGCTCCGTTGGACCGTCCGTTTGTAGGTTACGACTGGAAGACATGTTGAGTCGCGTTCCGAGGCGTCTCGAAAGCGTACCAGAAGCCGTTGACGAATTTCGGGTCGCGGTCATTAACCAACGCTCGGGGCAGTCCATGTAATCTGTAGACTCCATGTAAAAGCAAACTGACAGTTTGATATGGTGTTACGCTATTTGTACACGGCAGAAAATGGGCCATTCGAGTCATATGGTCGACACCATTCAACACACTGTCAAAGTCATTGCTCACAGGCAAGTGTGTCAAGTCATCAATTCCCACAATGTGCCACGGTGTTGGTGGAACATGTAATGGGTATATAGTCACAACCATGTGTGGTTGAAGCTTTGCTCGTCCACAAACGGCACAACGCCCACAAAAATCTTTCACATCTTGGTAAATTCGTTTCCACCAATATCTGTCGAGTGCTTTAGCAAGAGTGCTAGCGACTCCTCTCTAACGAGCTGACGAAGTGTCGTTCAACTCAAAAAAATCAATCTCAGTCGGAACTCGAAGTTCCGCGGAATATAAAGGCGACCGAGACGCCAAAAGTACGCAGATGTGGCTTCAATCCAACTGTCTCTTTTTCACTCACCCTATTCCCCATAAAGCGAGTCTTGAGAGTACCCATCGCGAACGAAATCAGCGAACCCATGGCTCAACCACAACGCGTTAACAATCACAAAGGTAAAGTTCGCGTTTTCTAACAACGGCTAGGACTTCCGTCGAAATTCTGCATATGACGTAACCTCGCCATCCCAAAGCAAGGGAAATGTGACCCAAGGTACGAAGTTTGGTCTTCTACTTAACTGATTAGCTTTGTCCAGGGCTTCCTTCCGGTACGCAAGCGTCATTGAACCCACAAACGGTTGCAAGTCCCGCAGGTAACGTGTTTGCCATTTGCTTAGTATGTTGTTCGGCTGCTTGAGCACATGTCCTAGTGTGTCGTGGCATGTTACGACAATGAACTTAGAGCACCCTTCAAGGTAGCACCTCCAGTGCTTCACCGCTTCGCAAGCGGCCAAAGCTTCCAAATCATAGGCAGAGTAGGTGTTGCCACGCTCAGCTGGATTCAGCTTACGCGCCATGTAAGAGGTTTGTCAAAGTCCTCCTCCTTGGTCTTGCAACGTAGGTGTTGCAATGCCCACTTTTGGAGCATTAGTAGTCACAGTAAACATCGCGTCCGAGCCGACCTCCGGAAGGATTAGGCGTGGCGCGGAAATGAGCCGTAACTTGAGAGTCTCGAAGGCTTCCAAACATGCAGGCGTCAGCGTAACATTTTGTTTATGGGACTTCCGCAGTAGGCCCGTCTACGGAGCCGTAAGGTCGCCAAAATGGTGGATGAACATGGCGTAGAAATTGCAGAATTATACGAAATTTTTTACTTCCTTTTGCGTCGTAGGCATTGGCCATTATGCAACGGCCTCGACGTTTCTTTGTCAAAACTAAAATTTTCACAGGTGACACAGTGTTGGCCAAGTATTCCATCTCATGAAGACCGAAGAAGGAAATTGAAATTGAAATTGTTTACAACATGTACCGTATGCGCCGGTTTACAACACTTACCGTATGCGCCGGTTGCTGTCTATGGGTCCTCCCAACTATGCCATATAGGAAACTCACAAGTCATGGCTAGACCGTTAACCACCTAAATCCAACCTCTCAAGGGATGTTCGGGGGTTTTACTCCCCCCGGGGAGTGTGCGGTGCAAGGTGACGACGTCGTGCAATCATGGGCGTGCGAAGGTGCAGTGTGCGGGGGCGCGGCAAGAGGTCGTGCGGGATTTGATGCGGTATACAAGTAGGAGATGATGTAGCCATTGGACAGTGTGCGTGTGGAATTGTGCAAGGATGCGAGACGTGTCGAGTCATGCTTTGGAGATGAGTTTGTCACTAGGGTCGGTGCGGAGGGTGATTAAAGAGGTGAGACTTGTGATGGTGGATAAGTGCGGTATGCCCGTGCGGCTCATGACAATGGGGAGGATGTCGACTGCGGTACCTTGCCAATGACTGCGGATGGCATTTGCGAGGAGAGTGTATTTCGCGCGGATCAAGTGGGCTGTGTGGGAGAGGTCGTGGTCCGTGCAACTTCCACTCCCCTATCTGAATCTTTTTAATTGATGAGTAACGGCGGCGACCGTTTGTGTGGCCGACGTAACGAGGTTCGAGGAGTCGAATAAAGTCGGGTTTGGGATTTTTGGGGTTTTTGATGGTTGGAGGGCGGGGAAGGTAGGGGGAAAGCAGGGGGAGCCATGAGGGGTGGATGGTGGTGGTGGGGGGGTGCGTGTTTGGGGTTGAGGTGTTGGATGGGGAGGCGGTTGTGGATGGTGTCAAAGGGCTCGGTAAGGACAGCGGCGAGAAGGCGGATGGGGACTGAGAGTGAGGTGGTGGACCCCGTGAGTGTGGAGATGGTTTTGCAGGATTTGAGGAGGAGGTTGAGGAGGCGCGGAGGAGGACTTGTGGCCATGTGGTGATGTTGTTTTCCCAAAGGGGGGCGAGGTGGGGGAGGAGGGATGCGTGTGTTTTGCGGGGTGTAAATTCACAGTATGCTTGTTTGTAAGTGTGAGGGTCGGTGATGTGGGTGGCTCTGTCTCGGAGTGAGGCGAGGAGGGTTGTGTCTTGGCGGGTGAAGTGGGCGCGGAGTGTGGAGGGAAAGGGGTTGGTGAGGGAGAGTGGAGGGATGCTGTGGAACAAGGTGCCTGCGTCGCGTTGGGCTCGTACCATGCAACAGAATGTGGGTGGGGAGGTGCGTGTCATGATGGATTCAGTGGGGCAGTGGGTGTATGTGGTGGATATGGTGTGAATGTGTGCTCGAGCCATGTGGCCTCTATAGCCAGGGGTGTTCATGAGTTTGTGGAGGTGGCAGGAGGACGCGGTATGTGTCCGAGGGGCCGATAGAAGGGATGGGGGCACGGTTTGAGTTGATGGTGAAGAATTGTGTTTGGAGGCGGGATGCAAGTAGGATGATGTTGGCAAGGGAGAGGGCGTTGCCTGAGCGCCAGAGGGCGCCGGTGATGCAGCATTTTCGGATGTTGACGGTCATACATGTGTAGGCGCTGAAGAGGGAGAGTTTCCGGAGCTGGATGGACATGTTGGGGGTTGAGCCTGTGGCGAGGCTGAGGTCGTCAGCGAAGCCGTGGCCGGGGTAGGTAGGTGTGGGTTTTGTGGGGTCAGCGTTAGTGGTAGGGGGGGCCGGGCGGTATCTCCGGCTGCCCACTGTGAGCCATCTGAGAAAGGGTTCAAGGAAGAGGGTAAATAGGAAGGGGGAGAGGGTGTCCTGCAGGGTGCCACGATTTATGTCTATGGAGGGGGTGGGGCCGTACGGGGTGATGCATTCGGTGGAAGAGACTCCGTAGAGGTGTTCGCAGGTGTCGACAAAGGTGGGGGGCATACTGAGTTGGCGTATGTGTTTGAACATGATGCGGTGGTCGGCTGCGTTGAAAGCGCCCTTGAAGTCGGCATACATGACGTAGAAGTCCTTGTGGTAGAGCTTGTCGTCCTCCATCATCATGATGATGGAGGAGAGCGCGTCGTGTATGTTGCAGTGTTTCCGGAATCCATCATGCTAGTCGCTAAGGATGCCGTGAGTTTCTGCGTACTTTGATCATGCATCTTTTATTAGTGCGGCCCAGAGTTTGAGGAGGTTGTTCATGAGGGCTATGGAGCGATAGTTGTCGAGGAGGGTTGGGTCACCTTTCTTATGGAGGAGGCATGTGGTGCTATGGCACCATTCAATAGGGGTGTAGGACTTGTGGGCGAGGAGAGAGAGGAGGGAGAGGAGGGCGGAGCGGGTCGCCGGGGGTAGGAATTTGATGATTTCGTTAGGGATACCGTCGGGGCCGGGGGCCTTGCCCGTGCCGAGCGAGTGAATAGTTTTATCGAATTCGTCGCGGGTTAGTATGTCGGCAAGGGTGAGGGAGGGGTCTCCACGGGATTCGATGGTAAAATTGTCGGGGTTATCCGGTAGTTCCCACGGGGGGGGGGGGGGGGGGGGGGGGGTAGGCAGTACGGGTGGGGTGGCGCGGCTGAGCTCGGCGTCGAAGTGTGAGTGTACCGCATGTAGGACATCGGAGGGAGAGGTTGCTTTAGTTTTATCGGGTTTGGCGATTTTGTGGAGGTTCGAGGTTGCGCTGCGGGGGGGGATGGGCCGTTTTAAATTTCAAGAGGCGATGGGAGGATTTTGGGCAGGCGTCGTAGGCCGTATTGGCTCGTGCTTTTATTTTCCGTAGTTTATCCGTGGTGACGGCTCGTAGGAGGTGGTGTAATCGTTCTTGGCACTGTTGTTTGATGGCGTTAGGGGAGAGATAGTTGGGCGTATTTGAGAGGGCTTGGGCGAGGGGAAGGGGGCCGCTGTTTTTACTACATCGGCGGAGTTTTAGGATGAGTTTGCGAGCTTTTTTAGTTAGCCAGGTGGGGTCGAGGGACGTTTGGGGTGGACGGGGTTTCTGTGGGGGGAGGAGGGGCCATATGGTGGCTGCGTGGTCCATGTGGTGCGAGAGGAGAGTGGTGAATTGCGAGGCGAGGGTGTCAAGGGTGTCGGGGGAGGCCGTGGATTGGGGAGTGTTAAGTATTGCTGCGTGCAGGGTGGCCGTTTGGAGGATGACGGAGGGTGTGCTGTTTTGATATGTTTGTATGTGGTCGGATGTGAGGGGGAGTTTGAATTTGAGTTTGCGGGTGGTGTGGTGTGTGTGGGGTTGGGCATGGGGTGGGGGGGATGGGCCATGAGAGAGTAGGGGGCAAGAACTACGAGGTGAATTGCAGAGTGGTTAGTGAAGTGTGAGGGGGTGGAGAAGACCGAGCATGCGGTCGGTAGGAGGACAAGAGGAGAGGGGGGCATGGTGAGCCAGTGGTCGAGGCAGCCGCCGCTGTGGGGAAAGGTAGGGATGGGGGGGTGTAGGGGACGGAGGTGGGATTCGAGTAATGAGGTGAGGGCGGAGTTACCGGTACCATGTGTGGTGGTCTACTTGAAGTCCCCGCCCCAGAGGACGTGGTGGTTCGGGTGGTCGTCTGCCATGCGGAGTCCCCACGCCGCGACTTCAGTGTATAATCGGGTCAACTACGAGTTGTGGAGTTGTGGCATGTATGCTCCGAGGAGGAGGTAGGGGGTGCCTGAGTGTGGGACTATGTTTAGTCCGGCGATGTGGGGGATAATGTGAGAAGGCGGGGTTAGAACAGTGGCGGATTGGAACGAGGCTCTGCGGACCGCGAATAGGACGCATGCATTGGCTAGGGGCACAGTTGAGTAGCATGGTCAAGAACTTTTGAGGACGCATTGGGGGAGGGCGATACGCCAACGGGACTTATGGGTGGCATGGTTGGTTTCGGTGAGATTGAGGACGTCAGGGTGGCGGGTGGTTGTGAGGTGTTCGACGTCCATAATGGAGGTGTGGATGCCGCGGGTGTTGAGGTTGATGAGGTGGAGTGATTGGGCTATATGATGTGGGAGGATATGTGAGGGGAGGGGGGCGGGAGGGTTGGGGGGGTTGGAGGGCGGTGAGTAGTTGGGAGCGCCCGACTGGGAGGGGAATGGAGCGGAATGTGTGGTGCCACATGAGAGAGTAGACACTAGTTCGGGGGTCGAAGTAAGGGGGGTTGTAAGCTTGGTCAAGGGGTGTTGTGGTGATGAAGTAGGTATGTGGTAGGGTGTGGGTGCCACATAACCACGCGTTGGACGTGTCATTTTGGCGACGTGGGTTAAGTAAGCGTAGGTCTCCAGCGGGCGGGGGGGGGGAGGAAGAGTTCCAGGAGGCTATAAGAGCGAGAGGGCGAGTGTGGAGGTTAAGGGGGGGGGGGGTGGTGGAGGGAGTCAATCCATGTAGCCGAAGAATGTGTAATGTGGAGGAGACCGAAGTGGGAGTGTTGCCAGGTGAGGATGATTAGGGGGTGGTTAGGCTTGCCCGGGTGAGGGGGTGAGCCTCTGTTTGAGAGGTTAGTCCATGGGCTAGGGTAGCGCATATGGTGGTGGAAGTTATCAACTTCGTTATGGGTGATGACGGTATAGGAGGCAGAGGCGGTGGAGTGGAGTTAAGCTAGGGAGGTAGCAATGAAGTATAGGTTTGAAAGGTCTTGGTAGTGCCCCCATTGGAAAGAGATAACTGTAGAGGAGTCGAGGTTGCCAATGGGGGTAGGTATGCCATGTTAAAGATTTAAGTCGAAGAGGTAGTTGTGTAATTTGATGTTGCAGGTGTGGGATGTAAAGTGGGCCGGGAGGGAGGACCGAAGCGAGTTGTTTATAGTATGGTTGCGGATATCGGGCTGAAGGGCATGGGGGGGGTCGTGGGTTCGAACCTCTGGGTCGTCCTGTGGGGAGTTAGGGTTAGGGGTTAGATTGAGAGGTGGTGGGGAGGGGGTGGTGGTGAAAACTGGGTCCTAAAGGCGGGCCCTACCAAAGGTGGAGTAGTGGTGGGGGGTGTTGGTGAGGGTGCAGGTGGATTGGGTCTGCGCGCCTCTGTGAATGAATGTGTGATGGAGGGTGATTGTGACTGTGATGTTGGTGGAGATGAGGATGCAATACATGACCGTGGTGAGGGAGATTTGGATGCCGGTGGTGATGGTGGGGGAGGGGGAGGGGTGGGAGCGGAAGTATGAGCCATTTGGAACTTTCTGGAGGGTTGTGTAATGAGTGAGGTCGAGGGGGGTGTGGGGGGGGGGAGGTTGAGGGGGTGTGGTGTGTTCTGAATTCATTTGTTGTTTGGTGGAGTAGGGTGTACAACCAGTGTGCGGATGGAATGACGCCTTCAACGTTGATGTAGAGGAGGAAGAGGGATTGGCGGGACTAGATGAGGACCGTGCTACCGTAGTAAGGCAGGTGGCCGCCCAAGAGGTGCCTAGGACGTGTCGAGTGACTGGGGGTTGTATGATGGTGATGGTGTGAAGATGGTGGTTGGGGGATACTTGTTCGTGAAGTGAATAAGGAAAAATGTGTAGTGAAACTGGGCATGATTGTGAATGGATGGGGTTATTGGGCAGGTGGAGGATATTTACCCACAGGGAGGAGGGGTCACCCTCGATCGGTATGGGAACGTCCACTGGTTGGAGTGCGTCCGCGAATTGGAGGAGGAATTGGGTCGATTCGGGTAGGTCCTCGACTCGGCAGGGGGGAGGGGTCGTGGGGACTGTTCCGGCGGGGGCGAGCTCGATCGCGAGACGGGAGGTGAGCAAGTCTGTAGAAGGGTGACGGTTTCTGGGCCGGAGAGACAAGTGAAAAGGGGGGAGCGGATCTTTACGCGGCGTCCTGAGACTGCGGGGACCGATGCAGCTCGCAGGAACTGAATTTTCTGCTGTCGTAGGTTGGCCAGCATGGAAGGGGAGGACGCGGCGGTGGGAGGCGCCGGACCGGCCGAGCGGAGTTCACGCTGTCGTGAAGCGAGTTGGTACATGAGGCCTACCGCTACGCACGAGGTGGGTATGTCCGGACGAACCTCCCGGAAGCCCGATTCGAGGTCGACAGCACAGTGGTGGTGTCGTTGGACGATGGTGCTGTCGGGTGGTGCGTGCGAATGGTGTTCGCTGTCCAGCGCGAATGATGGACGAGTTCGCGGCCGATTACATTTTTAACGCGTGTGGGGAGGTCGTCGAGCTAGTTAAGGCTTTCGAGCGGCCAGCGACGGGCTACCGGGCAGACTAAGAGCACCGATTTCGAGGGATGAGCCGAGTCCGAAAGGAAGACACCGTGCATCCAAAAGCGGGCGAGGTGGGATGGGGAAGTGGAGTACTAGCTTGTGAGGAGGTATGAGTCGATCATACGGGTTGGGGAGTCGTCGGCCGGCCCTAGGTCAGTTGTTGACCGGGGGGCCGCGAGGACTAGGGGAGTATGGAGTCCACGACTAGGAAAGGGGTCCATTGCATGGCCCAGGTTCTGGTCGGCTGGGGGTGGTTGAGGTACCGTGAGGAACGGGGCTAGCGGGTGTCCCGCAAGGCGGTCCCAGGGGTCGGAGTGGTCCGCAGGACGCGCATGCTCCGGGCGATCCCGCAGGAGCACCTGTATGTAAGTGGGGGGGGGGTTAGAGGTCGAAGACATATTGATCGAGTGTGATTCGTAGTATGGGAAGGAGATAGGAAGTGTTGTAGTATGGTTTGGAGTTGGATTCGTAGTGGGTTGCGTGTGTTGGCGGCACACGACCATGCCTTATGGGGCATGGGTTTGGTGGTTGTTGACGGTGGACGGGAACGTCCGGACGCTCGGTGGGGCGCGGTGTGGCGCGCCGCCCTCGGATAAGGCTAGGGATCACCCATCGATGCAGCGTCGATAGTATCGTCATCACTTGGTAATAGTGCCATCGATGTGATAGGTTGCGACATCGACATCGACACGATTGCAGAAATGCTCGCATCAATGCCATCAATTATCAAAATAATTGAAAAATATTGATTATTTAATCCCGATGTATCGATATATCGTCCCAAATATCGATACATCGGCGATATTATCGGCTTAAATTACCATCGATGTCAGCATCTCAAACTATCAACGCCATCAACATCGACAATCCAAGATATCAATACCATCAACATCGACGTTGCAAAATATCGTTACCATCAATATCGACAAAATTCACTTGATCCTAGCCTTACCCTCGGGGAGGGTGGGTTTTTGTAAGCGATGGTTGTTTGTGTCTGTTCGTAGTACTGCAGCGGGTACACGTTTGGATTTCGAAGTGGGTTGCGCGAGAGCTGTCGGGGGGGGCAAATTTCAAATCTCTGAAAGCTGCGCCCTGCTGTGTGTACCGTCTTGTGTCGCTACGGATCCACTGAACTGGGTGAGCTAGGCTCGGGTGGGAAGAGGTGGACGGTGCCTGTTATTCACCGAGCCCTATGTCCACCACTCTCTCGCTCAATGGGAGGCCAGGCCCAGAGCGAAGACGGTCGGCGTTGCTCATTAGAACTACCGACCCATCCCGTGTTTGTGGTTCAGTAGTACTTCAATAGTACTTTGGATCTATTTACTGTCTTTAGTGACGGTAGGATCGAGTTTTTCCCGTAGAAGCAATGTTTAAGGCACAACTTCAAGCCCTCCTCTTTGAAGCGTTGTAGCACAAGACGTACATGCTCTAGGTGTTCCTCAAAGGTGCGACTGTAGACAAAAGTCGGTACTTGGATAAGGCGTACACCTCCGTTCCGGGAAGCGGCGGTTCTATCCCCCTTCATGCCATTCCGCGTGTACATGGATTAACAGGTTATGGGCCCTCCGCGTTTACGTGGGGTTTACTAGGGCACCGGCCGGAGTTTGCCCATTAAGGGGGAGTGTTTACATATCCCTCCGTAAGACTACTAATGGACACATGTGTACGCTAGACTCCGGTGGAGTCTTGGCCCTACACCTATAGGTGTTCGCTATAGGTGTTCGCCGCTCAATCGCGATGCGATGCGATGGGTTCATATACACAATATGTTCCTATCGGGAACCGACTTTTGGCGGTACTTGGATAAGGCGTACAGCTCCGTTCCGGGAAGCGGCGGTTCTATCCCCCTTCATGCCATTCCGTGTGTACATGGATTAACAACGTCGTCGAGGTCTCACACCGCCGAGTGTAAGCATTCCTTATCGCCCCCTCAATTTTGACAGGTTATGGGCCCTCCGCGTATGACGCGGGTTTGTAGGGTTTGACCGGAGTTGATCGGATGGTGTCCATTAGGGGGAGAGCTGTGAGATCCCCGTTGTGGGCATGATCATGGACACATCCGTACGTTCTACTCCGGGGGAGTCTTGGCCTTACTACGTAGCCAGTAGTGAGTGCACTGCGAGAGCCCGTTGCTCGGGCAGTGCGGGGGTAAATATAGAAGATACATCCCCATCGGGTGCCGACTTTTAGGCGCGGTACTTGGTTACGGCGTACGACTCCGGACACGGAGGTGCGTGTTTACCGGTGATGGCACTTCCATGCAACCCTTCGACAGGTTATGGGCCCTCAAGGTGCTCGTTGTTGGAGTCATTTGTCTTGACTGGAACCTAGAGCTTGCTTCTCGAAGAGTGGTAGACCTTTGTGGTGTCGAGCGATACGTGAGGTGCGGCTGGCTCAAAAAGTGGTTGGCTCTCGCTTGTGTTTGTAGCTTTATTTCGATACCGGGCTGGTAGCAACATGTTTGTGTCGCTTGGAGCCTTGAACCCCTGAACACCGACTCGTGTGACGTGAAGATCGGCTTGCTTTCCTTAGTTCTAGTTTGGCGCTTTCTGGAATTCTAGTCGCTTCCGGAGCTTGTCACCTGCCACTTTCCTTTTTTCGTGAAAGCCTATATTGGTCCGGCTGAATATTTGGAAAGGCATCTTACCACAAGCGTACTAGCACTCTTGTACGACGTCACTTGACCGACCTTCTGAGACTCGTTTCTGATTGCCTTGGCTAGACTCCGGGAGTACAGCTGTGTCTTCGGTCAGCCCTTTGACGTCTCCTTTTTCTGAGCCGTGTTGCCCGCCTCTTGACCGGTACTTAGTGCTTTTGTTGGTGGCATTTTCCCTGATTTTCTGGTGCTCCTGAGAGCGCATCCGACGCACCTGCCATGGACTCCGTAAAACTACCGAAGTACAGTGGGGAGAGACGAGATTTCGATGTGTGGAAGAAACGTTTCCGTGCATGTGGCATGATGCAAAATGGGCTCCGGCTTTGTCGTCGTATGGTGCCGCTTCCTCTGAATATTAAGTCGACATGTACTCCACATTGATTCTTGCGCCTACGGAGGACGATATCTCGATTATCGAGAATGTTAGCGAGGATGACAAGACCTGCGGCCACAGCACTGCGTGGACCGCGTTAGTCAATCATTACGAGGACGATGGTATTTACCGGTGTACGGAGCTATTGCATAACTTAGAAATGCCGCAAGCGGACGGCGAGAGCGGCATTCAATTCTTGAACCGGTTACATAGACTGCAGCGACAGCTTGCCCGAGTTAGGAACGTCGTCCTCGACCGGCGTATCATCATGTACTCGGTAATGTACTCGGCATGCGCAGCGAGTACCACTCTATCACCGACACGTGGGACGTACGCAACCTCAGCATGAATACCGTCAAACGTGATCTTCGTCAAAGGGTATGCGCATCCAGAGTCGTGCGCAATCGCATACAACGGAGCCCCCAACGCCTACGGCTTTTGCTGCGTCTCGTGATGACGCAACGACTGAACTTTTGAAGCGGCAAGTCTTCAAGCTCCAAGACCAGCTGAATTCTCTTCAAGGAGCTACGACTACTCGTCGTGCCTTATATGGCAGAGGCGTAGCGAGGATTTTCGTGGTTTTTGCTATGGCTGTGGTAAGAAGGGCCATCGCAGGTCCGAGTGCCCGGACAACAGCACCGGAGGTAAATCTGCGCAGGTGGAGTCCCCCGTTGCTTTTCCGGCGGTCATGGACGTGACGGCCACCCCTGCGAGGCCATTCTTCGAGGCTCGACACATGTTCGAGCGCGATGGGGAAACGTGGATGTGGTTGGCCGATAGCGGCGCCAGCCATCACAAGACTAGGGTGCGCCGTGACTCATGTGAATATCGAGCGCTCACTAACCGGTTGTGGGTGAAGTGCATCAGTGCCCGCGCTGTTGGCGTGGGCTCGGTCCACATCATTGTGAAAGCTGACGATGGAGAGGAGATTCTTGTCATGCCGAAGAATGTGCTCCACATTCTTGAGCTATCCCGTCGCGCGTTGTCGTCTCACCATATTCATCTCACTCTTTTCAGCCTCACCCAAGCTCGGCGACAAGGTCATTGTGTGGTGTTAGCTGACCCCGAGGACCACCTTCGCCTTCATGCCGGTCATGGTGGTGGCGTGGCGGTTCCGTTGGAGCGCGCGCATTTGTTGGTGTGGTTGTAACCGCGGGTTGCTTCGTCGAATCCTACCGCTTCGGTCGCCACTGCGCCATTGCAAAAACGGTAGTGGCATTCCCGACTCGGTCACCTTAGCGAGTTGCAATTGGACGGGCTCTTGGCCACTCAGGTGGAGGGTGTGGCGCTTTTTGCGCTAGAGAAGTTGGGCTACTGCGAGACATGTGCTGTGAGACATGCGCTTTCTGAGACACAAAAGTTGGGCTTCTGTGAGAAATGTTTTGTGTTAGTCGCACGTCCGCCGGCTGACCGGAATGTTGGTGTCTTTGAGGTCCTAGGCTTGGACTTCTGCGGTCCTATGAGTGTTCCATCCTTGGGAAGACGGTGGTACAACTTGTGTGCGGTAGTTGATTTTCGCAGCCGTTTCATGTTTCATGATGCGGTCCGCTCCAAGGATGAGGCTCCCGCCTCGTTCCGTCGCATGTTGACTACCATCCGTTCTCTCGAGCACACGGTTCGTCGTCTTCGGGTAAATAATGACAAGGTGGTCTTAGGTGCTGCCTTCCGAAACCTCTTGGATGAGTTCAACATCGCCGTAGAGATCACTGCGCCTTGCGCGCATTGGCAACATGGTCGGATTGAGTGGCCGTGGGGGACATTGGCCCTGTTGTAAGTAATACCGTATACGTATTAGTTGCATATAGCTACTGTAAGCTACTCTAGATATGATTAGTACATGTCTAGATCGGACATACCGATAAACTGTTTGACTCGGTACAGAGCTGTCGCTAGGCCACAGCTCTAACACTTATGTTGTCCCGACACCACGCCTGTAGGCTGGTTGTTGCCGTAATTGTTCCGTTTGCGGGACTGTGACTGTAACTACGTTTGCGTACGTTATCTTCCACACTAAATGTGCTTGCATGGTTCAACAGGTTATGGGCCCTCCGCGGTTACGCGGGGTTTACTAGGGCACCGGCCGGAGTTTGCCCATTAAGGGGGAGTGTTTACATATCCCTCCGTAGGACTACTAATGGACACATGTGTACGCTAGACTCCGGGGGAGTCTTAGCGCTCCACCTATAGGTGTTCGCTATAGGTGTTCGCCGCTCAATCGCGATGCGATGCGATGGGTTCATATACACAAGATGTTCCTATCGGGAACCGACTTTTGGCGGTACTTGGATAAGGCGTACAGCTCCGTTCCGGGAAGCGGCGGTTCTATCCCCCTTCATGCCATTCCGTGTGTACATGGACTAACAGGCCCCGATGGCGCAGTCAATGATTCGGCAAGCCGCGCTGCCTAAATCTTATTGGGCTCTAGCGATGGCCGTTGTGGTGCATATCCGCAATCGTGTGCATTGTGCGGAGCCGGAGGTGCACCTCTCATCTTGGCGACCGGTAGACGAGCTGATTTGAGCTCCATGCAGGACTTCGGCTGTCCGGCCTTTGTCCACGCTGACAAGTCGTAAACTTAACGATCGCGCGTGGAAGGGTGTCGTTGTGGGCTACACTTCCGAGTCACCGGCGTGGTTGGTGCACGATCCTGCTACTCGTCGGGTGGTGAGCACCCGTAATGTGGTGTTCGACGAACCCTAAACCCTAATAAGGTTCCACGATTTATGTCGATGGATGGGGTGGAGCCGTATGGAGTGATATAGTCTGTGGTAGAAACCCCGTAGAGTGGCTCGCAAGTGTCGACAGAGGTGGGGGGCATACCGAGTTGGCCCATGTGTTTGAACATGGTGCGGTGGTCGGCTGCATTGAAGGCGCCCTTGAAGTTTATGTGCATGATGTAGATGTCTTTGTTGTAGAGTTTCGCGTCTTCCATCATCATGATGAGGGAGGCGAGGGCGTCGTGGATGTTGCCTCGGAGGCGGAATCCGTCTTGTTGGTCGCTGAGTATGCCGTGGGTTTCCGTATAGCTAGAGCCTGCATCCTTGACTAGTGTGGTCCATAGTTTGAGTAGGTTGTTCATGAGAGCGATGGGGCGGTAGTTGTCGAGGAGGGTGGGGTCACTTTTTTGTGTAGTAGGCAGGTGGTGCTGTGGCACCATTCGGGTGGGGTGTATGCGGTGTGGGCGAGGAGGGATAGGAGGGAGAAGAGGGCAGAACTAGTCGCTTCGGGTAGGAATTTTATTATTTCGTTGGGGATGACATCTAGGCCGGGGGCTTTGATAGTGCCAAGCGAGTTTATCGTTTTGTCGAATGTATCGCGAGTATCATTTCGGGCTTTCGGCGGGGGTGAGTGAGGGGTCCCCGCGGAGTTCTATGACGAAGGGGTCGGGGTTGGCGGGTTTTTCCACGGGGGAGCAGGGAGGTCGGGCGGGGTGGCGCGGGTGAGCTCGTTGTCGAAATGTGAGTGGACTGCGGCTAAGACATATTTGGGAGAATCTGCAGTTGTGGTGTCTGGGCGGGTGATTTTATGGAGGTTCGAGGGGGCACTACCATGTGGGAGGAGGCCGCATTTGAGTTTTAGAAGGCGGTGATATGATTTTGGGTTAGCGTCGTAAGCGGCGTTGGCGCGGGATTTTAGTTTTCGAATTTTATCCGTAGTGGCGGTATGGAGGAGGTGACGGATGTGTGCTTGACATTTGTGTTTGATGGTATCGGGAATAATATATTCGGACGTATGGAGGAGAGTTTGGGCGAGGGAAAGTGGTCCGCGTTTAGTGATGCAGCGACGGAGGGATTGGATGCAGGGACTGGATCCGCCATTTTTTTGTTGGGTTCGGATCCATGAGTACTTGATTTTTTCGGATCCGGAACTAGTGAGTACCTCTAAAAAAGGGATCCGGATCCCGCGATTACCTGTGATTCTAGGGTTCGGACCCCGCGATTACCTACTGAACCTTGGGTTCGGACCCCGCGATTACCTGTGATTCTAGGGTTCGGACCCCGCGATTACCAGTGATTCTAGGGTTCGGACCCCGCGATTACCTACTGAACCTAGGGTTCGGACCCCGCGATTACCTGTGATTCTAGGGTCCGGATCCAGCGATTACTTGTGATTCTAGGGTTCGGATCCAGCGAGTACCTGTGTTTTTGATTCCGGAACCGAGTACATGAGTACTTCTAAATTTTTTGGTTCCGTTGGATTCGTTGGGTTCGCGATTCCAACAAGTACTCGAAGTACTCATGCAAATTGATACAAATTGCGCATTTTGGGGGAAGTTTGTACTGCAATTTGAATTTTTACATCTCTACTAGTTCTATTGCGCCTGCTCATGCTTGGATCCCATACAGTAGATACGTACAATTCACTTCCCATACTTTCTGCCCGCTGCAAACATATTTAGTACTTTACAGTCTATCCCATACAATTTAGCAAAGCTTTTGGACCCTCCGGCAAGTGCCACAAGCAATGTATGTGAGTTTATAGCCCTCCGGCTCAAAAAAGACACTTGCCATCACAGGGAAACAGATTCCGATGCAGTACCATATTTCACATATGATGTGACAAGTAATGCCAAATGGTTTATCGCATGGCCAGTGCGAGTCCACCAAATGAACATTAAATGCACAAAATATGGATGAAAACAGGTTTCAGACAACCATTTCTTACAGTTTATATAGACTTGTGACAATTGAAATTGAAATTGTTCACAACATGTGACAACCATATTCCTCGCGCATACATAATTCAACAATTACATGAGACTAACAAGGCATCCTCTAGGCTATTTTCCTTGGTGTTCTTCTTGAACGCGTCATGCATTCGCCCCGCTTTGTTGAACAAACGCTCGCATGCAGCAGAGGTAGCAGGCATAGATAAGTATTGCCGCGCCATTAAAGCCAAGTCGGGGTACAGAGCAGCATGTGTTTTCCACCATGTCAACACACAAATGTCCTTGTCCGTTTCTTGGGGCAGCTCAAGGTAACGCTCTAAGTCATCCTTTTCCACGTGCTTGGCTGTAGAGGGCGTCACACGCCCAGTCAAATCCCCGGAAAGGAATGCAGTGAAAGACTTACTCTTCGACGACATCAATTGCTTGCCAAGCTCTGCAGCATTCATGCTTGGATAAGCACCGCCTTCTGCTCGCTCTCTTCCGGCTCTGTGAGCGACTGCTCTCCAAATTCCCTTCTTGCAGCCGCCAAAATTGTAGGCGCAAAGTCGGGACGAATGCCATTGAAGTCCAGATTCTTAAACCTGCACAATTCACATTTTTAGTTAACATAGCAAATGCACAAGTAAATTTGCATACACACACACACACACACACACACACAGGAACACGTAGAGAGCATACAAAATAGGTACACAAACGAACACCACACACACATACACACACATTCAGAAGCAGATGCACATACAAGCCAACACACACACAAGCAGATAAACACAAACACATCCATAAGACACACACATGCATAAGATAAACACACACACAAACATAAACACACATGCATAAGACACACACACAAACACACATGCAGAAGTACATGCGCATACAAGCACGCACACACACACACACACACACATACAAGCACTCAATACAAATATGCATAAGCATATACACGCAAACACACACACACACACACACACACACAAGGACGCTCAGATACAATCACATCTATTTATCAACATTCAATATTTTTATCAGGTATATAATAGAAACACATGTGCAAAACTTAAACACATGCACACACAACTATTACAAGGTACTCACCGAATGTCCAGCAATGTCGCAATCCCTATCTTGATGTAATCGTTCTCCCTTATGTTCGTGAAAAAACGCTCAATGATTCCGGCCCGCAGACTCTCCCTTGCCTCCGCCATATGAGGCTCCATGTCCTTCGCTTCGATGGTGTACAAGTCCACATCCCTCCGCTCATCTTGCAGTGAAACGCGCCTGTGTGACGACAACTGCTTTAACAGAGTGCCTAACATAGGGTAAACAAGTGATATAGTTACATAGTCCCCCTGCAGCAAATTCACAACTTGAGCCACTGGCCACAGCACAGTGCAACAATATGCTTAAAGACAAAGTAACCTTTTATGTGGGAAAGCAAAGAACAGAAAAGCATCACATAACAGCGATAACATAGTGTCGATTGATAGAGCACATAAACAGAGACATAAATGTGCGGGCGGAGGCGGGGAGTGGGCGCCATGCGGCGCTACCGAACCGCGCAGTGCAACAATATGCTCAACGACAAAGTAACCTTTTACGTGGGAAAACAAAGAACAGAAAAGCATCACAGAACAGCGATAACATAGTGTCGACAAGCTCAACTGCAACGCTATTAATATGGCTTTGATAGAGCACATAAACAGAGACATAAATGTGCGGGCGGAGGCGGGGAGTGGGCGCCATGCGGCGCTACCGACCAGCATAGTGCAACAATATGCTTAACGACAAAGTAACCTTTTACGTGGGAAAGCAAAGAACAAAAAAGCATCACAGAACAGCGATAACAAAGTGTCGACAAGCTCAACTGCAACGCTATTAATATGGC
Organism: Tetraselmis chui; assembly: GCA_026401115.1. Lineage (NCBI taxonomy): Eukaryota > Viridiplantae > Chlorophyta > Chlorodendrophyceae > Chlorodendrales > Chlorodendraceae > Tetraselmis > Tetraselmis chui. The sequence goes on from JAPMLY010000121.1 coordinate 273,355, forward strand.
TTCGATAGAGCATAAACAAACATAAATATGTGGGCGGAGGCGGGGAGGGGGCGCCATGCGGCGCTACCGAACAGTACAGTGCGACAATATACTAAACGACAAAGTAACCTTTTACGTCGGAAAGCAAAGAATAGAAAAGCATCACATAACAGCGATAACAAAGTGTCGACAAGCTCATCTGCAACGCTATTACTATGGCTTCGATAGAGCAAATAAACAGACATAAATGTGCGGGCGGAGGCGGGGAGTGGGCGCCATGCGGCGCTACCGAACATCACAACGCAGCTAACTCGGGGGTGAGGGCAAAGCGGAGGGGGGGGGGGGGAACTTTTGCTTACCTCTTCAACTTTCTCTTGCTCGTTGTGAAAGTCTTCCATCAGGGTGGACCAATAGGCTTGACGCCTTACGTTGAGCTCGGTTTTTGAAGTGGCGGCTAATTGTGATAGGACTGGATGTGGACGGGCAGGTTATGGTGGATTTCAAGCGCGTACGCACCGTTTAACTGGCCCTTGGGTGGGCTACAATCGATTCAAGGCTGCGGAATGACAGCAATCAGGGCTATTGAACCAATCCTAGACATACACCTCAGCAGATTTGCATTGCCAAATACCTCCCAAAAGACAGCGTGTCACTTCGGGCAACCACAGATTCGTGAGATACTCGGAATCGTGAGTACTGATTGGGTATCACGATTCCACATCGTTTTGCGAGGATGAGGTACTCGCGATTACCGCGAATCCATTAAAGTACGATGAATACCGGATCCAACGATTACTTACAATAACTGGTACCGGAACCAACGATTACTTACAATAACTGGTACCGGAGCCAACGATTACTTACAATAACTGGTACCGGAACCAACGATTACCTACTGAACCTAGGGTTCGGACCCCGCGATTACCTGTGATTCTAGGGTTCGGACCCCGCGATTACCTAATGAACCTTGGGTTCGGACCCCGCGATTACCTACTGAACCTAGGGTTCGGACCCCGCGATTACCTGTGATTCTAGGGTCCGGACCCCGCGATTACCTGTGATTCTAGGGTCCGGACCCACGAGACCAAGTCCGAACCCGAGTAGTCTCGTGGATTCGCGGCTCCTTAGGATCCGGATCCAGTCCCTGATTGGATGAGCTTTCGGGATTTTTTGGAGAGCCAAATGGTGTCCGGGGATGTGTTTGGGTGTCTCGGTTTCTTCTGGGGGAGGAGTGGCGAGATGGTGACTGCATGGTTCAAGTGGTTGAAAAGGAGGGCAGAGAATTGTGAGCCGAGGGTGTCAAGGTCATCCGTGGAAGCTGAGGATGAGGGTGTGTTGAGTATGGTTGCGTGGAGGGAGGCGGTTTTGTTGATGAGGTCAGGTGTGCTGTATTGGTATTGGTATACTTGGTCGTGTGAAAGGGAGAGCTTGAAGGTGTAAATGTGGGTAGAGTGTGGGGAGGGTGGGCGGTTATCCGGGGAGTGGGGTCGGGCGACGAGGGAGGAGCAGGTTGGGATGACTAGGTGGATTGCTGAGTGGACGGTGAAGTGTGCGGGGGAGGGGAAAACTTAGACGGCGGTAGGGGAGGGGGTGAGGGCGGAGGCGAGTGTGGAGAGACAGTGGTATAAGCATCCGCCACTGCGGGGCAAGGTAGGGATAGGAGGATGGAGGGGTTGAAAGTGGGACTGGAGGAGGGAGGCGAGGGCCGGGTGTCATGTACCTTTTTGTGTGGTGGTTCGGAAGTCGCCTCCCCATGTGACGCGGTGTGTGGGGTGGTCGTCCGCAAGTCGGAGGCCCCATGCGGGCACCTCTGCGTACCGGCGGGTTAGGTGCGTGGTATGTAGTTGAGGCATGTAAACCCGGTTGAGGAGGTATGTAGGGCCGGAGTGGGGGACAAGGGACTTATGGACAAGGGACAAGGTACCGGCGGGTTAGGTGCGTGGTGTGTAGCTGGGGCATGTAAACCCGGATGAGGAGGTATTGAGTGCCGGAATGGGGGACAAGGGACCAAGGCCACCTATGTGGGGGGTAAGATGGGGTGGCGGGGGTATGATGATGGCCGAGTGGAAGGAAGATTTGCGGACGACGAAGAGGACTCCCGCGGGGGGTCTGGTCGTCGTCGAGTCTGTCGGGTTTGCGATTTTAAGGAGGTCAAGGGGGAGGGCTATGCGCCATCGGGATTTGTGGGTTGTGTGGTTGGTTTCGGTGAGGAGGAGGATGTCAGGGTGGTGGGTGGTGGCGAGTTGGTCGACGTCCATGATGAAGGTGTGAAGGCCGCGGGTGTTTAGGGTGATGAGGTTGAAAGGGTTGGGGGGTGTGGTGGGGGAGAGATGGTCGGGGGGAGTGCTCTGTGGGTTGGGGTGGGCTGTGGGTGAGGGCGTGTTGGAGGTGAGTGGGAGGTAGGGTGGGGGGGTCGAATGGGTAGGTGACAGGGGTGGGGACGTTTTAGGGGGGGTGTGAAGGGGTGAAGGTGGAGTCGGGTCGGGAGTGGAAGGAGAGGAGGTGATGGAGGACTGAATTTGGGTGCGGCCGACGGGGAGGGGGGTGGCGCGGAAGGTGTGATGCCAGATGAGGGAGTGAAGAGTATAGACATTATATCGTAAGTCGTAGGGGGGGTGTATACATGGTCGGGTGGTGCAGTGAGGATGAAGTTCGTGTGGAGTAGGACATGGGTGCCTCACGACCATGCATGACCTATGTCGATTTGTCGGGGGGGGGGGGGGGGGGGGGGGGGTTGAGGATGCGTAGGTGTAGGGGGGTGGCGGAGAGGCGGTGTTCCAAGAGGCGGGTAAGGAGGAGGAGCGTGTGGGAAGGTCGTGGGGGGGGGGGGGGTTAAGGCTAGGGATAGATGATATCATCCGGACTATATCAACGTATTTCGTGGTGTTTTCGGAGACCCGTGTTTCGTGGTGTAATGCGAAATGTACCTGAAATCGTAACGAAATGTACTTATGAAACATCGACGATACCATCGATCCCTGGTCTTAGCCGGGGGGGTAGTGAAGGGAGGCAATCCAAGTGGCAAAGGTGTGGTTGATATGAAGGAGGCCAAAGTGGGACTGTTGCCATGTGATAATTAATAGGGAGTGGTTAGGAGTGACGGGCCTAGGAGGCGAGCCTTTGTGCGAGAAGTTGGTTCATTGGCTAGGGTAGAGTTCGTGGTTGTAGAAGTTGTCTGCCTCGTTATTGGTGATGTTAGTGTAGGAGGCAGAGGGGGTGCATTGGAGTTTAAAGAGGGAGGTAGCTATAAATAGAGTGGATGTTGGTTAGTTCTTGGTAGCGTCCGCATAGCAAGGAGAGTATCGCGGATATCTCGAGGTGCCAATAAAGGGGGGGGAAGGCCATATTCAAGGTTCATGTCAAAGAGGTAATTATGTAGTGTGGTGGGGCATGTTCGGCGGGGATTGAAGTGAGGCGGTAGTGAGGCCAGAGAAGCATTAGTTGCAATGTCTTTACGGATGTCCGGGGCGGAGGGAGGGTAGTGGGGGCGAGCCTCCGGGCCGGGGGGCCTGTTGTTGTGGGTTTAGGGACGTGGACATGCCTTGGTGGGTGGGGTGGACATGGAGGGTGGCTTGGAGGCGCCGGAGGTCTTAAAAACAATAGAGTATTCGTTGTTGAGTTCATCAATCCAGTGTTCGACGTCGGCATCGGAGGGGGCCCTAGAGGGGGAGAGAAGGGTTTGAAGGAATAGGCGTATGGGGGGGAGAGTACATGGGCCGGGGGGCCGGGGGGTGGGATGGAGGGAGAGCATGAGGGTGGGCGGGAGGGAGAGGGGAGAGTCTTCTTGTTGCGAAGGCGGGTTGGCTTTGTGACACCAAATGGGGGGGTAATTTTGAGTGCGGGGTCGGTGGGGGGTCGGGGGGTGGGTGTGCAATCCATGGGGTCATCTTGGGGAGGGGGGGGTGGGTTGGGGAAGTGAAGGATGGGGGTGTAGTGGTGGTAGGGGTGGGTACGGTTTGAGGGGATGTTGTAAGTAATACCGCATACGTATTAGGTGCAGATAGCTACTGTAAGCTGCTCTAGATATGATTAGTACATGTCTAGATCGGACATACCGATAAACTGTTTGACTCGGTACAGAGCTGTCGCTACGCTACAGCTCTCCCACTTCTGTTGTCCCAACACCACGCCTGTAGGCTGGTTGTCGCTGTAACTGTTCCGTTTGCGGGACTGTGACTGTAACTACGTTTGCGTACGTTATCTTCCACACTAACTGTGTTTGCATGGTTCAATAGGTTATGGGCCCCCGCCTCACGTCACTCACCCGCGACAACCTGGTTCGGCGAGCTGCGATCGACAGCTCTCCCGCAGAAGGCAAGTTTCTTTAGACTCCTAGTACTTTCAACCTGTAGTCGGCGGTATCGCCAGTATAAACTGCGATTTTAAAACCCGCCACCACCCCTCTTAAGTCAGCCACCCAACGGAGATAGCCAGCCACCCACACCGACGCACTCGTCGTGTGTGGACAGGGTGCACACAGGTCCAAGCTGGAGAACGGGGGGGTGCACTGTCGGGTGAATACGCATCCACAGGTCGCACGCCAGCCGTAGCTTACATTTTATTTTTATTTTTATCCTAGCCTAGCGCATCAGCCACCAGCGCAGCGCTCCACCTGTCATGGCCTTGGCCTCGACTTGTGCCCCACACTGGGTGGAGGATACAGAAAAGGTGCTCTGAGACACCCCGGGGCTACAAGCCGAGGGGTCGGCGGGCATCAGGCCGTCTCTTAGCATACCGCTGTTAGGCACGAGTCCGGCTAGCGGTTTTTACCGCTGCCTGTTTTTTCATTCAGCTCTTTCTTTTTTTTCCCTCTGTCGAAATGGCGCAGAAAAACCCGCCTGTTTCACCTGCTGATTCCCTTGAGTCAGGCTCTCACCAAAGCACCCTCGATCACCCCCCGATACTCTCGCGCTGCTCGTTGCGCAAGTGGCGAGCTTAACAGCTCGTCTCGACTCGCAGTCGGCCGAGGGTGCTGTTGCTGCTGCGGGTGCTAATCCGCACCCCCCTGTAGCTCAGCGCCGCCACGATGCCCCACTCGAACCCGTCCGGGACAGCCACGACGGCCACACCCTCCACCTGCGTGAACATCCCCAGCCTGGTTTCGTAACCCCGGACGCAGAAACACTCTTTCCTGCTGCAGCCCCTGTTGGCGACCCCACAGTCGCACAGCGCCGCCACGATGCACCCCGCGAGCCCGCGCGTGCCGATGCGCACTACGACCCCTCGCGTCACGCCATCCGGGTTGATCACCTCCCACCACCTCCCCCCTTCCCCCACGCCGGATATGCCCTTCACCACCCCGGCCCCCATATCCCGGAGGCGCCCTCTCATCTCATCCCCCCCTACCGTGACCACCCGCACTCGTACGGCCCGCCGCGTCCCATGGCCGGCCGCTCTCCCTTTCCCGGTGGCCGGGTGATGGCAGTGGAGGGTCATGCATGGGAGGGTTCGGGGCCGGGGTGAGTGAGGGGGGGGAAGGAGGAGTCCATGGGGTCGGCGGGGTCCTTGGTGATGGTGGGGAGTGGTGGGGGTTGGGCAGAGGTAGTGCGAGGGTCAAGTGAGGTGGCGGAGGGGGCGGGGTTGGCGAGGGTGGTAGAGGGTTCCGGGGAGGTGGAGCGTCGTTTTCGGGAGGGATTGAGGTTGTGAGAGAGGGATGAGGCCGGAGCAGGGTCGGTAGGGGCGAGTTGCATGTCGGAGAGAGAGTCGAGGTCGAATGGGGTGTCTACGTCGGTGTCCAACAGGGACCTGTCGGCTGTCTCGAGTTGCAGTGTATGGTAGGTGTTGGCGTCCATGAGGTGGCGGGTCCATTGGAGGAGTAGGATGGGGGGTTGCGGTGGAGGGTGTTGTGTTTTGAGACTTGGAGTGGTGGGGGAGAGGGTGTGGTGGTGAAGGATAGGGTATGTGATGTGGGACCTACCGGAGTTGGAGTAGTGGTGGGGATGATGGTGAGTATGCATGTGGAGTGGGTGAGTGCGCCCCGGTGGAGGAATAGACCGTTCTAGCTTCCCCCCTACGACGTTACGCGCATCATTTCCAAACACAAGGACAAAGAATACGGCCAAGCACACTACATGGTTGAATGGGCCCCGGAGCACCTCACGGAATGGGACATACAACTCCAACTCGACGAAGGCTTCCGCCTCATCTCCTCCACCCCCACATCGGTATGCCTCCCCACCCCCCCCACCGCCTGCTCCATCCGTCACGACCCACTACACATAGAGCCCATCTCCACATGCTGCACATGCCCGCACCTTGCCGTCCATTCCCAATGCCGCCCAGCTCAAGGACCCGCCACATGGCAGTGCGAATGGTGCGCTCGCGACCAACAACACGACCTCATCCGCTTCCACGAGGTCCAGTGGGCACCATGCCTACAACTACACGACACCATCAGTGAGACCCCCTCCGGTCCCACCGCCCTCACCGCATTTATCTCCGGCTTTGTCCCCTCCACCACACCCATTTTGCCAGACCCCGGACCCCCTCCATAGACGCACCCCCTAATCACATTCAACCACGACCCCATCCACCCCGACCTCGACATGCTCCCTACCAGTAAATTCGCCATCCACACACACCCATCACTACACGACACCACCATACTATGCACTCCAGACGGCCGCGCGGTCACCACCCTTAACGGCCCCCGCGTCCGCCACCTATTTCAACTCTTCCGCCCCGACCTCTCGCAGCACACGTTCGAAGAGTCTACCACCTCCTCACTCGCCTAGGCTCCCGCTCAGAAATCCACTCACCCACACCCGCCACCACCACCCGTAATAGATGGGCCACTAGAGAGGACCTCCTCACAGCTCTCCGCCACACATTCCACATCCAAACATAACTCTACTCCGACCCCCTCAATAAATCCCTTCACTCCCACACCTACCACACCCTCTACCCCGAAGACATAGTCTTCTCATCTAGTGGCAGCAACGCCCCACACACATGGCACGGCACCAACATCGCCAACTCCGAATACGACCACGAATGCATCCGCCGCGCCATGGAACACGCAATCACAAGCGCACACCTCACAGCCTCTCACACACCCAGCGCAACCATCCTCATCCTCCCCCGATGGGAACACACACCATACCGCCACTCCAAATACATCGACTCCCCATACACCCACCACCTCTACACACTTCCCAATGACGCAAACACCTTCCTACCCCCCGACCAACACACAGGCATACCCACTCCTACCCCATTCGGCACACGCCGGATGGTCGACATCTACCTCGTCGCAAACCCCCTCGCACTCTCCACCCTACCCTCACACACAGCCATGACCGCACTCCACAACACTCTCGAGTCTATCTACGACACTCACCTCCCCAACCCCACCATCACCATCCCACCTCCTCACCTCTTCGACACCTACTCTCCTCACTGGGCAGGCTACCACCTCCCCCCAAACCCCACTCACCCCTTTACCTACCCACTCCATGAACGCATGCAACTAACATACCCCGCCACCAGAGGAATTCTTGCTTGGAATTGGCAGGACTTTGTATACACAGACGGCTCAAAAAAAAAGGCTCCTCCCCCCTAGGAGCAGCCTCCACCCACCCCGCCTCGGACACCCGCATCAAAATCCTGGTGACCTCTACCCCTCCCTCGCACACAATCAATCGCGCTGAATTAGCTGGCATAGACATAGGCCTCCAACTAGGCCGCACCCACCTCCTTACAGACAGTGCGTGCTCCCTCCGCCTCATACAAGGCTACTTGAACTGCTCATCCGCTTACCGCCACAGCAACCACCGCGACACACTCCACTCCATCACACACACCCTCAAAACCCGCTGCAACGATGGCATCCGTACACACCTCGGCAAAATCAAAGCACACAACGACTCACTCGGAAACGACCTCGCAGACACTCTAGCTAACCAAGTGGCGGATGGTCACCCACCCGACACTATATACACCACAGGTTCAGAAGTGTCGATAGGCCACTTGACCTGGTCATACACCCTCGTCCCACAAACCTTAGGGGAACCCATACCCTACACATACACCAACCTCAAAGCTGACGCTCACACCTACAACACTAAACACACACACACACCCCTCTGGCAAACATCCAAACACGTTGCCCTCCTCGCCAGCGCCGCGGAGGACGGCGCCGACTTCTCTTTCCACAAAAAACACACAACACTCGCTAACATCCAATTCACCCACAAGCAAGATTTCATGTGGGGAGTCCACAACACCCGCCTTCTCACACACAACCCCACCCTGCGCTGCCCCATGTGTGGCCAATTCACTAGCAATGGCCACATGGCCGGTAACTGCCCCACCATGTCTGGCCTAAGACAGGACCGACACAACAGCGCGCTGCAACTCCTACTCTTCCCTCTTGGAACGCCACAACGGAGGTAGATGGGAAACCATCACTGCGGACTTCGGTAACAAACCCATCAAATCATTGACATCCCCCACACCCACCCACACCCCTCTTGACCGTCACCCCCCCACCCCACCCACATGCCCACCCGCCTTGTTGCTGTTGACGAAGGTCTCTCACCCGACTCCCTAACCTCGTGCCCCGCCATCCTCCCCCCCGAGATTCCCTACCCACGCGCTACGACCCCCCGCACACAAACCCGACTTTATCCGCCTCCTCGAACCTCGATTCGTCGGTCACACAAACGGTCGCCGCCGCTACTCGTCCATTGAAAAGATTCAGATAGGGGAATGGAAGTACTGCACGGACAATAACCTCTCCCAAACAGCTCACCTCATACGTGCCAAATACACACCCCTTGCAAACGCCATCCGCAGCCACTGGCCAGGCACAGTGGTAGACATCCTTCCCATCGTCATGAGCCGCACATGTACACCGCACTCATCCACCATCACAAGTCTCACCTCCCTACTTAATGCCCGCACATACCCTCCTGACAAACTCATCTCCAAAGCACGACTCGACACGTCTCGCATCCTTGCACAACTCCACACGCATACTGTCCAATGGCTACATCATCTCCTACTCATATAGCGCATCAAATCCCGCACGACCTCTCGCCGCGCCTCCACACACTGCACCTTCGCACGCCCTTGAATGCACGCTGCCCTCACCTCGCATTGCACACTCCCCGGGGGGGGGGGGGGGGGGGGGGGTAAAACCTTCGAGCATCCTTGGAGAGGTTGGATTTAGGTTGTTAACGGTCTAGCCCTTACTTGTAAGTTCCATGTATGGCATAGTTGGGAGGGCCCAGAGACAGCAAGCGGCGCATACGGTATTTGGTGTAAACCGGCGCATACGGTACATGTTGTAAACAATTTCAATTTCATTTCAATTTCCGTTCTAGCCGAGAGATCAGTGGCCCGCCCGAGGGCACTGGTTGACTTGGGAGCAGCGAGGACCATGGGTTTTTGGAGGCCCTTGCCCGGGGCGGGTTCAAGCGATGTGCCTAGGCCGTTGTCAAAAGTGGGGGGGTGTGGCACTGTGAGAAAGGGAACCAGCGGATGCTCCGCGAGGCGGCTCCGGGGTGATTTGTCCGACTATGAACTGGGTCGCGGGCCGTTCCTTGAGTAGGACATGTTTGTAAGATTATGGGAGGTTAGAGGTCAGAGACATGATGGTCGACTCGATGGGGATAGTAGTAGGAGGGGTTGGGAGGCTGGTATAGCGGGCATGAGGCGGAGTCGTGGTGGTATGCGAGTGTTGGCGGCACACGACCATGTCGGATGGGACGTGGGTTTGGTTTTAGTTAGCATCGGACGTGAACGTCCGGACGCTCGGGTGGGCGCGACGTCGCGCGCCGTATCCGTGGAGGGGTGGATTTTGTAAGCGATGGTGCATGGGATGGAATCGCAGTTCCGTTGGTAGTATGCGTTGCGTTTTTGGAGCGGGTGGCGCAGGAGCTGTCGCGGGGACAGAATTCAAAATACGGAAACGTGCGCCTTGCTGTGTGCACCGTCTGCTCTGGCTACGGATCCACTGACCCGGGTGAGCTAGGCTCGGTTGGGGAAAAATGTCCGGTGCCCGTTGTTCAACTGGCATTGTGACCACCAGTCCATCGCTTATGGGGAGGCCAAGCCCGGAGCGAAGACGGTCGGCGTTGCTCATTCGAGCTACCGATTCATTCCTGTGGAATGGTTTAGTAGTACTTTATTTGTAATGTGGATTATATTACGGTGTTTAGTGACGGTAGGACACGTTTGTTCTATTCATGTTCGGTTTACATGGTAGAGCCTGACCGCTTTGCCGCGAGTTTTTTCGTTGCATGACGTGGCGTTGTGGGTCACACCATTAGGCGCTCTTGTCGGGGTTATTGGGCTACGAGTCTTTGGGGTTGGTGCTGTCTCTCGGTGGTAGCTTGGGCTTGGGTTGGGGTCTTGGGGTTGGGTTAGGGCGGTCCGGGGTCGGACGGTCGGGGGCAGGTCGGTCCGGTGTCTTGCGTACGAAGGTCGCTCCCGCGGCGGCTTTGGCGCTTGCGAGTAGTGACTAGTGAGCACTCGAGCGTCTTGTCGATGAAGGCTCGGTGTAAGTCGTCGTTCTCGGAGATGGCAACTTCCGGTCGGGGTTTAAGGAGACGCTCGTAGGCGAGTTCCGCGAAAACGCTGTCCGAGTCGCTCGTCTCCCCTTCGCCCTTGGCGTGTCGGACGTGGGATACCGGCACACGGGCGGCCTCCTCGATCGCGCTTTGGTTATGGTTGCTTTGACGCATGGTGACGATCGCGGCCCTGAATTCCGGTGAGTCCTTGGGGCAATTTTGAATGTCATCTAGAGATGATATGCTCGCGGTGTTAGCGCAGGCGACGTAGGCAGCGTGACATGCCATGGCGCGGTATTCTTCGACCGTGGCGTCGAGCCGGCGGGCGGAGCGGTGGCGGTATGTGTCATAGGTACCCTTCTGGATTTTGGGGGCCGTCGAGATGTCGGGGGGGGGATTAGCTCGAGGCTCGGGGCAATGTAGGGTCCCCGGGGTTATGTGTCGATGTGATAGTCCTCATGTGGAAGGGCTGCTTGAGTTACCGTCGTCGCTGGGGCTGGGGTCATGTGTCGCAACAGGGTTGATCGAGGGTCGCTCGGTCGGCAATTGTGCGCTACGGGCGTCGTGCTCCGTAATTCTACTTTCGGCGTGTCGTCTACGCCGACGGGACTGAGTGGTTAGTGTGCTGACATCCTTTTATCGAAGGGTTACACGGAAATGCCATCACCGGGAGTCGAACCCGGCACCTCCATGTCCGGAGTCGAACGCCGTAACCAAGTACCGCGCCTAAAAGTCGGTACCCATTGGGGATATATCTCGTATATATACCCCCATACTGCCCGAGCAACGGGCTCCCGCAGTACATCTACTATTGGCGAGATAGTAGGGCCCAGACTCCCCCGGAGTACAACGTACGGATGTGTCCATTATCGTGCCAACCACGGGAATCTCACAACACTCCCCCTAATGGACACCATCCGATCGACTCCGGTCAAACCCTACATACCCGCGTCATACGCGGAGGGCCCATAACCTATCGAAGGGTTACACGGAAATGGCATCACTGGGAAGCGAACCCGGCACCTCCGTGTCCGAAGTCAAACGCCGTAACCAAGTACCGCGCCTAAAAGTCGGTACCGATTGGGGATGTATATCGTATATATACCCCCGTACTGCCCGAGCAACGGGCTCCCGCAGTACATTGAAAATGAAATTGAAATTGTTTACAACAATACCAGTATAAACCGGCTGCTGTCTTTGTGCCCCCCCGTTCAACGCCTAACTGGATTTATATGCGGAGTAGACCGTAAACCACTAATCCCAACCTCTCCATTGGCAGTGACGATACCGTCCAAAACATACAGGTTTCCAAGTATTTATTATTTTTTGATATGTACGTATTTTTTGGGGTACAATATGAAGCATAAAAGTGTCGCTAGTCTCCACGATACGCGGCATGCTCTAGCCGCTACGGGGTCGCTGATCAGCAAGGTTGTTCATCTTGAGCAAGTCGAGTCGAACCTACCTGACCTCGGCTCTTGTGCGACTCCGGTCGTGCCGGAGCCAGGGGGGAAAGGCAGGTGAAAAACCCCCCTCGGTCAGGTCGTCGTCGGTCCCGTCTCGATCGGTGCTCAACCCCGCCCGAGGTATTAGCCGCTCCTCCCGACGCAGCGCGCCACCTAGCCGAGTCTTCTCTCCTCCTTCGGGGGCTGAGAAGAGAAAATAACTAGGCTGCATACGGTGTCCGGCTGGCTCTCATGCCTCCCAGCCAGATTTTCTCTTGTCCCTTGTCCTTGTTCCGCCTGTTTCCAACACCTATCTGAGCGCGATGTGGCCGTCCTTACCCTCCCCCGGTGGCTTACGTTGTTAGGGGACCGCCTTTATGAGCATTGTGCCGTTACGATAACCCTAGGCACCGTGCATGAGGCAGCCTATCGATAACCGGGTACCGACTAGGGAAGGGGTTGGAAGAACACATGGATCGAGTCGCCGGTCCTCAAAAGATGGTGGGTACGGGATGTTTAAAAAAAAAAACCCGTACCGGGTTTTCCGGCGGCGAGTGATCCTAAGGACCGCCGCCGCCAGACCGTGCCACTCCTCCGGCTGCGACCCACCTCCATCCTGCGTAGCATCAAGCCTCGCCCCCATGGGAGACTTTAGGCTCTTGCAAGGTTGGCGACTGCTAGCGAGCGCCTTGCCCTAGTGGTGTTTCCCAGATGTCCGCCGCCAGCTCCAACACCTTCGTCCCTCCGCCGATCCGACCGTACCCTTCTTCGCCAAAAAATATTTCGCAAACGCCGCCCCCGCACCATCGTCGGGAGAGTATCTGCGAGTATTTAGTCGCGGAAAAGACATATCGGACTGGCCGAGCGGGAGATCCCTGTGCCGGTGTACGGATATTATGTTTTTTCCAAAACCCTCCGTACCGGGCTTCCCGACTGCTGATGATCCCGCGGATCGCAGATGTCGGTACCTCGTTTAGCCCCCTACCGTGCCATGCCTGGCACGGCTATGGGGTTACCAGCGCCCACCGCGCGGAGGTAGATGTAGGTGCCGACGGGCATGCGAGCGCACCCCTCTCCGGGGCCGCCGCCGCAGCGCCGCCGGCGGGCGCCCCCGCAGTACATCCTCTATTGGCGAGATAGTAGGGCCAAGACTCCCCCGGAGTTCAACGTACGGATGTGTCCATTATCGTGCCAACCACGGGGATGTCACAACATCTTTGATGCCGCTAGTTGAGTGATGATGTTCGAGCTTAGCGTAGCCGTTAGTTCGGTAAAGGCTTGCTAAAATCGGCCATTCGGACGCTCTTATGATGCCGCTGCATTAGCGAGTAAGCGTTGCTCCTGTTGTTCGAATCCTAACGACATAACAAATTCCGGCGCGTCGCGAATTTCGTCCACGACTTGTCTACACTCTTCCCATAAAGTCCGTTACTAGCGGCACGCATTTAATTACCCGCCACGCACAGCCGCGATGGCCATGCAATTCGATTGGGGGGAAGAGTAATGACTTTCGAACAACACACCACGGCGCGCTGTTCACTGACGTGAGCACCTCTATCGGCACGCTCCGATTATTGTGGGCACACACGTTGGATTTGCGGCCGAAATTTTGTAGGCCGAAATTTGTGGATGTGCAGGTTATGCACGCCTCTATGCGTGGCTCGGTGCACGTAATGTCGCGATAAGCCGGGAGAATACTCGACATTGGGCTTTCATCATGTTTGCACAATTGCACGAGTATCCGCCGAGTGTGTTGCGCCCGGCCGCCTACATAGCGGCAATACCGGGAATGGCATATCGTGTGCACTAGGTTTTCTTGCCAAGTGCCAGAAAATACAGCCAAGGAGCACGGGCTAGGGACCTATTGGGCTTGAGGGACGGTTGACATGGAGTGTAAGCACCCTAGCGCGCAGATCGCTGGCCTTTCAAGCTTTCGCATCGCCGGGCGTGAAATATGGCGGGAAGCTTTCAAAGTACCCTAGCACGGGCCTTGGTTTGGCATGCTGCAAATGGCACGGCACCATGCCAACATGGGGGATGAAATGGGTGACGCCGTGAATAAACGAAATATAGAGCGCTGATTGTTGAGCGTATTGGCGGAGCGGGTGTGCGGGTACCACCTGTCCAAGGGTTGCTAGCCCCGCGCGAATGTGGCAGATTTTGAAACCCTAAAAACTTTAGTTGGCTGTACGAGGGGCTGGATGGCATCGGACGGCGGATTTGACGCGAAAACCGGCCGGTAGGCGTAAATTATCTTATATTTACTTGGGGGAAGGGCTTCCATTTGCAACTTTGTTTCCTCGAATCGGACACCGTACGGCAAAGTTAGGCTTTTTAAAGCCTCCCAAGCTGTGGGTTTCCGGCCCCTATCCCACCCACGTCAAGCATCTTAACGGCACATGCCATCACACCCACGTGCTCCCATGTTTACGGACAGCATGATGGGATCATAAAATCCGCGTGTTGTGTCGCCGATTTCGGGAGTTTTCACGAGCCAAAGTGTGGAAAATCCGAGTTCCGGGGCGCCCGAATCAGGGTATGCCCCGAAATCGGGGTTGACCCGCAAACCCTAATACGTCAGTTCGTAGCCGTGACGGGCCCCATTTGTGCCCCGCTTCCCCCTTTACTTCACCGTCAGCACAAGTTTCGGTCCGCCTTTTCTACGAGCTAAAGTACAGCTAAACCCTAGAAACCCTACATGATAAACACCCGCCCTACGCGAAAGGCCCTATTTCACTAGTAACGGACTTTATGGGAAGAGTGTATATGTAGCCATCGTGTTAGAGCAGGGTAAAGAGTCTCGATTGTGTAAGATGCGGCCGAGTGTAAGTTGTCACCTCACTACGAGAGCTACGATGCCTAATTCGCGAGCTGATCGGGCGAGCGCAAAGTGAAAAGGTGGATGCTACTAGCTATAGGAGTTGCTTTTGAGGTAAAGGAGGTGGGCGTCCGCTGCGGACGTTTTACACTCTTGTGACGCTTTGTCTCCGCGCGTTCCCTTAGGCGGAATCAACCGTTAAACCCCAATATTTTACAAATATAGGAATAAAACACGAACAAGCATTACCCCTATATGACACGCCGACACACACAGGTCGTCCAATTTCTGCCTTTGCGCGAGCACAGCTCACGCAACGCTCCCTCCCGATTACCTCAAAAAGCGTATGTACTGGGCCATAGGACCCTTGCTTACAAAAAATATAAGATATCAACACTTTTGGCAAACGGAGCCTCGCACTGCTTTCTAAACTACAGGTATATGTACATGTGTATGTGTAAGGGGATCCTTACTTGTATGGTCAGATTGATTTGAATCTAGAGGTTTGCATATCCAATATCATGTGTACGGGACAGTAACTCTAGCGGTTACTGTTACCGTTAATATCGGCGCGTCTCGCCTGCATGGCAACCGCCTCGCCTTGCAGTTAGACGCAACCAACGACCAACGACTTCCCCAACGGTGAGCTCTAGCTAGCCCGTGCCTTATAAGCCGTAGCTAGCCACGAGCCTAGGCACTCTCTGCTTTCGCGCTCAGCCAATCTAGGCTTCGCGCGAATGCAGTCTCGACTCTAGTAGTCGAGCAGGGTGTCAGTTTTACCTTTTCGTCCCATGCGCACTCGAGCGTCACGCGACACTTCCCCTCGTTCAGCTACGCAGTTCCCCAATATGCAGCCTGAGCAGTCTACGTCCGCCGCAGCGGCCGACCCTCACGCTACTACACTCGAACAACGCACAGCCGAGCAGATTCGTACGGCAGTTTTGGCATCGGAGCAACGGATTACTGAGCAGTTTTTGGCGGCTAACGCTGCCTTACTCGCTCAGCTCCGGCCAACGACAGCCACACCTGCTACTACTTATCAACAGCAGTCCATTCCCACCGACGCGACCACAGCGACGGAGGGTGGTAAGGAGGCCCCCGAGCCACCTATCGACCTGCTCGACGACGAACCCGACCCCTCCGCGGCCGAGTTTGTCGACTTCACCTACTACGGCGAAGTCATCCCGGCCGGCCTCGAACGTCCCCCCCGAGACGTCGAGGAGCCACGTCTGTGGACTCTCACGGACGACACCGCCCGTGCCCTAAGCGACAAACGCACCCAAGCGGCATACGACGAGTACCTACACATCGGGTGCTATGCCTTCTTCGACAGTTGCGCCAACGCGGCAATTGGCGAGGCTTTGGACACGTTGTCGCACGGCCCACCTCTACCTAAAGAGCAGGCGGCAGCGATTGCCCTCATCCGAGCGGGCCATCGCACCCACACAGCGACGGAGGAGGCCGCACGTACTCGATTGGGCTTCCTCCGCCTCACCAAGGGCGGACAAACGAGCACGGATGCGGACCGCGTGTTCGCCGAATTGGCACACGAACGCTTTTGCCGACCGCGTCCTACCGCGGTCTCCGGCACATTGGACGCGCTACGCCAAGCTTTCGTCGACCGCACGCTTGAAGTCAGCTTACACGCTGCCAGCAAGGCCGCCGCCGGCGCCGCTTTCGCGAAGGTCACACCGGACAAGCCCAACGGCCCCGACGCTCGTAGCCGCAAAGCCGCCGCCGACAAACGCAAGGCCGCCGCAGCAGCAGCAGCCGCGGCACGAGCAACCCTCCCACCCAAGCCGACCGACTCGGCTAAGACCCCAAGCAAGAAATGATGGTGTAGCCCGCCGCGCCGATTCCTGCTCCCCGACATCTTCCTTCATGCGCCACCGCGTACGTCGAAAATGGCGGGAGTGGGAGCGCATCGGCGCGAGCGGCCAAGTCCTAAGTTGGATCCGCCACGGCGTACGTGTGAAGTTCAAGCACGGCCTACGTCCCAAGCCGTTCAACCATGGCATCTCCATGCTAGACGCCACACCCGACCAACTCGAGTTTCTCAACTCGGAACTACCACGCTTCGAAGCTTGCGGCGCGTGGGAGCGCTCTACGAACCCACGCTACGTCTCCCGGATGTTCTTGGTTCCAAAACCCGGATGCAATCAATGGCGCTTGATTATCGACCTTCGCGAACTCAACCGCTACTGCTCGACGTTCAACATGACTTGCGAGACCCTCAAGCACCTCCACCATCTATCTCGACCGGGGGACTACTTCGTCTCACTCGACCTCGCCGATGGGTACTACACCCTTGGCATCCGGGAGGAAGACCGGGATTACTTCACGGTCAACTATCGCGGCACCTTATGGCGCCTCGCGTGCCTCCCCATGGGGTGGTCAGGCTCCGCCTACTACTTTTGCAAACTCACGCAAGTGTTTACGAACCACCTACGCCGCCCACCACCTCCCACGCCCGCAGCTACACCGGCCGGCCCACACCGCCCGTCCAAGCGCTTCCTCCGAAACGCGCGATGGCGAGGAACCCGACTACTCCCCTACATGGACGACTTCCTCTTCTTGGCGGACTCCTACGACGAGGCACTCTTACTTCGGCAGCGCGTCCAAGCCCTGCTCGACAGCCTCGGCCTGCAGCGCAACCCCAAGAAAGGTGTGTGGACGCCAACGCAAGTCGGCGACCACTTGGGCCTCACGGTGGATTTACACCGCGGCGAGTTTCGCGCCCCACTCGCAAAACTGCACCACCTCGCGCAACACGCTTCGTCCTTGCTCGGACGAGCAGCGTCCAACGCACGATGGCTACCCACACGCCAACTCGCAGCCTTCGCGGGAAAAGCGCAATTTCTCTACCTCGCCATCGCGCCCGCCCGATTCTTTTTGCGCGAGCTCCACAACGTGTTGTCTACCCGTACCGGTTGGGGGGGACGCGTGCGCCTCACCCACCAACTCCGGCGCGACCTCGAGTGGTGGCGCACGGTACCCTCCCAACACAACGGCCGGTCGATCTACAAGCCCATCGAGACCGCCTATTTGCACGCCGACTCGAGCGACTACGGATGGGGGGCCGTCCTCAACGAGGACGCCAATTACCAAGCCCGCGGGTTTTGGAGCTCCACCGACCGCCTCCAACACATTACGTGGAAAGAGCTTCGGGCAGTCCGGCACGCGGTCGAAACCTTTCTCCCGCAACTCCGCGGACGACAAGTCCTCCTCCACGAGGACAACACTGCCGTGGTCGCCGTCCTAACCAAGCTAACTTCCCGGTCGCCCGTCATGATGACCGAGCTACGGCGTTTGTGGTTCCTCCTCGACACCAACGAC
The DNA here is from genome assembly GCA_026401115.1 of Tetraselmis chui. Classification (NCBI taxonomy): domain Eukaryota; kingdom Viridiplantae; phylum Chlorophyta; class Chlorodendrophyceae; order Chlorodendrales; family Chlorodendraceae; genus Tetraselmis; species Tetraselmis chui. The sequence continues at coordinate 291,447 of JAPMLY010000121.1, forward strand.
ATCCACATCCGCCCACGCTACATCCGATCGGCCGCCAACGTCTGGGCCGACACGCTCAGCCGCGAACTGGACTCCGAGGACTGGCAGCTAAACCCTCAACTCTTCACCCACCTCCAGCGTCGGTGGGGCCCGCATACTATCGACCGGTTCGCGTCTATGCTCAACACGCAGCTGCCACGCTTCAACGCCCGCTGGCGCGACCCCTTGTGCGAGGACATCGACTGCCTACACCTCCCCGACTCGGCGTGGAGACGCGAGAACAACTACTGCAACCCCCCTTGGTCTGCCCTACCCGTACTCGCCGCGAAACTCAAACAAGCTCAAGCCGAGGCAACAGTCATCGCCCCCTACTGGCGAAACAAAACATGGTACCACGCGTTCGCCCGCTTGGCCACGGAGACCGTGCACTTCCCGGCGTCCCGCGACCTGTTCTTCCCCGGCAGGCTAGGCAAGCAAGAAGGGGTCGGACCTCCCGCTTGGAGCATCGTGGCCTTTCGGCTAGCACCCCCGCTTGGCTCTACACCCGACGCGGTGCGATTGGCCGAGCGATACGCCCGGACCGATTAAATGCGCCTGTACAGGACGCCCGCCCGCTGCGTACAGGACCCCCGCGCTACGAATTACGCCTCGAAGCAGCACAGTCGCCCTGGTCCTCCGAATTGGCTGAAACTTTTCAAGACCTCCTAGGATCAGATAAACTCGGGGTTACAGCGGTTGCCCTACTCAGCAACTCGCTAGCGCCCTCGACGTACCTGAGCTACCAGAGCGCAATTCGACAGTTTTTTATTTTTTGTGCAGAAGAAAATATCGCCCCGCTACATGCCACGCCGGCCACGATGGTCCGCTACACGGCCTGGCTAGCCCTCTTGGGAACGGTCGCTGCCAGCTCGCTGCAGCCTTACTTCAGCGCAATTAACAAGTACTTCCGCGACCACCGGCGCCAACCTATCGCCGTGGGCGAACTCCTGGCGGACGCCCGCCGTGGACTCGACATGCTACAGCGCCGCCTGTTGCCCACCGCCGCTCGCCTCCCGCTACCCGCACAAGTCGCGCTGAACATCCTACACGCCGCCAACACCCTACGCGGCACGTTCGCGTGGACCCCTGCTGCCCTCCCTCAGATGCAACGCTTCAGAGCCTGTTTAGCGGTGTGTGTCAATTACACGTTTTTCTGCCGCGCCGAAACTGGCGCCCGCTGCCAGACCGGCGACCTAGTTGTCGACAGGCCCTCTCAACAAATCTGCCTGTTCGTACGTAAATCAAAAGGAGACCAGCGCCGCGACGCGGCAGATAAACCTGTCATCGCTATCCCGGTCGCAGCTAACCCCGTCCTGGCAGACCTGCTCATCTACTACACGGAACAGCGCGCTACTTTCTGCAAAAAATTTTACAACACGCCACCCCCACTCGCCTTTTGGAGCTGCTCCCCTGCTGAACCTTCCGCCGAGTGGGGCGCCGCGGCCACCATCTCCGCCTGGCTCACCCTCGCCCTCCGTACCGTCAACTCCGCCGCCCCCGCCGGTTTCAAGTGGACATCGCACAGCCTACGGAAAGGCGCAGCGTCCGCTGCCAGCTGCATCGGCGCCCCCCTCCCCGTAATCAAATTTATGGGTGGCTGGGCCAAAAACAGCTCGGTGACCGAAGGAAAATATATTGACCCAACCATGACCCCAACCCCTGCTGCTTGGCGGTTCTTCGGCTGGCTCACTCCGTCCCCCCCGCAACACTAATTCTGGCTGTGCAAGCCTTTAGCTTTAGGTTACTGGCAAAACGTGCCCTAGGGTAAATGGTCAGATTGATTTGAATCTAGAGGTTTGCATATCCAATATCATGTGTACGGGACAGTAACTCTAGCGGTTACTGTTACCGTTAATATCGGCGCGTCTCGCCTGCATGGCAACCGCCTCGCCTTGCAGTTAGACGCAACCAACGACCAACGACTTCCCCAACGGTCAGCTCTAGCTAGCCCGTGCCTTATAAGCCGTAGCTAGCCACGAGCCTAGGCACTCTCTGCTTTCGCGCTCAGCCAATCTAGGCTTCGCGCGAACCCACCCACCCATCCCTATAATCCTGCGCTAATTGACCCCCAGACCCTGTCTGTGGGTGTCCTTTGGCCAAATTGTAAGCAAGCTGACATCTTTGGCAAAACGTGCCCTAGGGTAAACGTCGGAAAAGCATTTTTTTGTTGTGTTTTCGTCGATGTAGTTCGGGCGTCCGTATCCTAGCCTAGGGTACATGACGCCGAGCAGCAGAAAGTTCGCAACAAAACTGCGTAATAATACACACGCCATCGTCCTTGTCATCGCGCGCGTGATGACAAAGACATATCATCGCGAAAATGTCCCCCCGGCCCGGTACGGGTGAGGTGTAGGGCGGAGTTGGATGTGCTGTCATCGTCCGTGGCGTGTATCGGCTATCCTCATCAGCAGTACGGGTACCTGTATCGCCCTCCCCCTTTTGCGATGATGTTCGAGCTCTAGGCAACAAAAAATTGTAAGCGCCAAACTGTTCCGGGTAGGCAGCAATGTAGCGACAGGAATGCGAAAGACGGGCGACAGCAATGCGAAATGGCCAGCTGATTCATCGTTTTGAGAAATAGGAATGCAGTCAGTACAGGTACCTGTACATAGAAATACTAGTATCGTTAGTACTTAGTACCAGCCCCGTGAGGCCTGGAATAGTGTGACGTGATAATTCAGTACTTTAAAGCCGAATTTTCACGTAAGGATCCTTATGCCTAGAGATGATACGAGGGCGTGACTGGCTTTAAGTAGAACAGCTCAGATTCTCTGCCCGGCAGTAGCTCAACGTGCTCTGCCCCGGCGGAATGTACCTGGGTCGTACGTATACTGCGCGTCTACCGGTACGGCATACACAGATTGCAGAAAATACCGGTACGGGATACACGCCGCGGGCAGAGAAAATGGGAAAGATTTTCTGCCCGCCTCACATATATACCGCCATCCAGCACTATCGTACTATTTGAAGTAGGGGTATCTTCACCGCATAGCAGCAAGTGTTGCTGCCTAATCTAATTCAGCTGAAATAATTTCTTCGCTTAACTTTGCTGCCGCGCGTCCAACTCCAGGCTTTTGTCGCCCCTCCAGTCCAGGCCAGGGCAGCTCTTGTGCCCGACGGTCTAGAGTACCCAGCGCTCTCCACATCCGAGATACAGAAACGTCAAGATAACAGGGACGAACAATCCACGGTCTTTGCCAGGATGGCAAATATGCTGACCGCTACAACTTCGGTTCGCTTTGGCACCTCCCGCCGCGACGCGTCCCCCGATACCCGCCACCGTGACCCCGAGCGTGCAGTCCGTGGTATGCGTTTTGCTGGAAACCTTCTAGCCGAAGCCGCCGCTGCTGACGGAAAACAACAGGTGAGTACTGCCTATTGGTGCCTACTTGCATTCGTGCTGTGCGTCCTGTTCAATTTTTTAACGTGCTGTCCACGCGTCTCCGAGTTGCCTTACTGATTTTCTCAATTCATTGACAGCACGTTTTGTTCTTACTCCCCGTCAGAGGTCTCTCCTAACCAGCGCTTTGCGCTCTGGCGGAGTGACAGCGCCAGAGGCGCCTATTGATGATGTTAATTCATCTTTTCGCGCCCCCTCGCCCTGGGAGGAGAAGAAACAAAACGTTGGTGGTTCAGTGAGCCCTAGTCTTGGTTATTCTCGGAACCTTGAAGAGGTGTACGAGTTTAAAGACTCCCTTGGCAAGGTAACCCCCTGCGGTACCTTGCTTCACCAGCCTTTACCCGCCTCTGCATTTTCCTGTATACTGCTTTAATTTGTTTGAGCGAAATATTTCATGCCGTCAGATGCTGTTAGTCTTGCAGAGTTTCGCATTTCGGTAGACGTGGCTTGCAAAGTGGTAGAGTACGGAAAGTCCTTCGTCACTCCGTATGTGTACTTTCTGCGTGGAAACTGACGACGCGGCTTTGCTGCACGACACGTCTATTCCAATTTTTTTTCTGCGAATGACATATTTCTGAAATTTGTCCGCAGGGTGGCAATGGTATTGTGCGGCTGGTAGAGCACCGGGCCACCGGGGCCACCTTTGCGTGCAAGACTCTGCCCAAGGTTTTGCCTGAGCAGGCAGGGGTGGTCAGCGCCAAAAAGAGCGCCGACCACCTGAGCGCAGTTAAGCGCGAGATTGAGGTTATGCGGCGCCTTCGTGGGACGCTCAACGTGGCGCGTCTCGAGCAGGTGTTCGAGGATGAAGAAAATATTCATATCGTGATGGAGTATTGCCGTGGAGGCGAGCTGCTTCATACGCTGGGCCAAAAGCACTACAGCGAGCAGACTGTGGCGAGTGTTATGCGTGCGACACTTCGGACGCTGGCGCAGTGCCACAGTCACCACATTCTTCATCTGGATGTGAAGCCGGGAAATTTCATGCTCCTTGACAGCAGTGACACAGCGCCTTTGAAGGCCATCGATTTCGGACTGTCTCAGCCCTATGTGCCCGAGCAGCTGCCCCGCAGCGACCTGGGACTGGAAGGCACGCCGTGGTTTATGGCGCCCGAAATGTTGAGCTCCTCTGTCACACCCGCCGTTGACGTGTGGGCTGCTGGCGTCATGGCATACCAACTCCTCACTGGTGACTTTCCATTCAACGACCGCCGCAACGCATTCAATCCCTCCGTGAATGCCATCTGGTAAGGCTCACGTCCTGCCCCCAGAGTGTCTGAGAGAGAAGGACCCGACTGCGTTCTGTATGTCGCTGCATTATATTTTGGTAATGAAGCTGCCCTCGGGGTGTGTGGCTTGTCACAGGAAGTCGATCCTCACTGACAATTTGAACTTCAAGCGGTCTTATTGGGAGGGAGTGAGTGACGAGGCAAAGGACTTCATCAAGGCGTTGCTTCACAAGGACCCCAAGAAGCGGCCGAGTGCAAAGGAAGCCCTGCAGCACCCCTTTCTCCAGGGCGGCACTATCGCCGATCGTCACAACCCCAAGTCGAAGAGCCTCAAGCGCAGTGTGGTTCAGCGCATCCAGCGCTTTGGTCAGAGCACCCTAGTTAAGCGCACACTGCTGGAGTCACTTGTGGCAGAGATGATGGAGTCAGGGGACATGGATTCGGCCAAAGTCTGCCCCCCTTCCCCCTCTGTCGTCACCACACCCGAATGCAGCAATCACCTGAAGACACTCGTGACCTACCTGACCCGTCAAGACGGCGGGTCTGTGAGCTATGCCACTATGGAGAAGCTGCTCGTCCAGCTGGGATATAGTTTGTACCCCGAGGAGCTGGAGCATTTGATGCACACCATGGACGTTGGGCAGACCGGTCAGCTGGACATCAGCCAGTTTGTGGCAAGTCAGATGGACTGGCCTGCTGTGCAGAAGACACACCCGGAGCTGTATGCTGAAGCCGCGCGCCGCGCCTTTGATAACCTGGACACTGATGGCGATGGTCAGGTGTGTGTGGAGGACTTGTCCACCATGTTGACCACCAAGCTTCCGGCCTGTGAGGTGGCCCCTGCTGTGGAGGAAGCCCGTGGGGCGGTGCGCATCTGCGCAGGTAGTGCTGACAGCGGAAAGCTGGACATGGAGGGCTTCATGCGTCTGCTGCGCTGCTCCAGCGTGGACAGTTTGGGAGAACTGTCTCTCTATGATGAAAAGATGAGCTCCTGTGCGTCCAGCTGCTCCCTGGAGGGTCTGCTGGCGGACCTGGAGCGCAGCATCCGTGATGGTAACCTGCACGACAGTGAGGAGTGGCGCCAGTTGGAGAAGAGTGTCAAGGAGGGCAACCTTCACAACAGCGCAGAGTGGAAGGAGCTGGAGAAGAGCGTCAAGGGCGGTGTCAACCTGAAGTCCCTCTTCCGCCCCCATTCTGGAGAGGCGCACTGATAATCTACCTGTGCTGTGCCTTCTGCACGAAGCCAATTTTGACCATTGACGAGACTGATAGATATGCCATTGCGGCAGAGGCTGAACTGAATTACCCATTTTGGAGACCTGTTTTTGATTTGTATAGGAGTTTTGCGGGTCTGTTTTGATAGAAGTGACCCAGAGCGCTTCCACAATTTTGAATCACACCACAATTTTTGTCTGTGGTCCCAACATTCGCAACTAATTTTGAGAGCTTCCGCGCGGAACTGTAGAAAAAAATGTCACCCTGCATGGGTGCTTTGTGTAATCAAGAAGTCGCTGATTAATATCGCAGTCAAGTTCTGTATTCATAGTTACCTTCCATTTGGCATCGTAACAACCTCGCTAATTGCTCTGGCGGCCCCAGCACATTTACCCATGCTGTTAACAAGCCCGACTGGAATTGTGGTCAGATTGATTTGAATCTAGAGGTTTGCATATCCAATATCATGTGTACGGGACAGTAACTCTAGCGGTTACTGTTACCGTTAATATCGGCGCGGCTCACCTGCAGGGCAACCACCTTGCCCAAACAGTTAGACGCAGCCAACGACCAACGACTTCCCCAACGGTCAGCTCTAGCTAGCCCGTGCCTTATAAGCCGTAGCTAGCCACGAGCCTAGGCACTCTCTGCTTTCGCGCTCAGCCAATCTAGGCTTCGCGCGAATGCAGTCTCGACTCTCGTAGTCGAGTAGGGTGTCAATCTTACTTTTCGTCCCATGCGCACTCGAGCGTCACGCGACACTTCCCCTCGTTCAGCTACGCCGTTCCCCAATATGCAGCCTGAGCAGTCTACATCCGCCGCAGCGGCCGACCCTCACGCTACCTCACTCGAACAACGCACAGCCGAACAGATTCGTACGGCGGGTAGGGTAAATGGTCAGATTGATTTGAATCTAGAGGTTTGCATATCCAATATCATGTGTACGGGACAGTAACTCTAGCGGTTACTGTTACCGTTAATATCGGCGCGGCTCACCTGCAGGGCAACCACCTTGCCCAAACAGTTAGACGCAGCCAACGACCAACGACTTCCCCAACGGTCAGCTCTAGCTAGCCCGTGCCTTATAAGCCGTAGCTAGCCACGAGCCTAGGCACTCTCTGCTTTCGCGCTCAGCCAATCTAGGCTTCGCGCGAACCCACCCACCCATCCCTATAATCCTGCGCTAATCGACCCCCAGACCCTGTCCGTGGGTGTCTTTTGGCCAAATTGTAAGCAAGCTGACATCTTTGGCAAAACGTGCCCTAGGGTAAATTGCAGAGATGGTTCATCTGTTTTTTATCATGTGGACTGGAAGTGCAATATGAGACGGTCATTTTGTCATTATTACTACTCCCTGTATAACATATAATGATGATGTGGGCGAGGCGTATCATCATCCCAGTTTCTTTCCGAGGAAAGCGTTGGGCTTTCAGGTAGCGTGTTGGAAGAAAGGGCGGTACGGGGATGACATTTTAAATTTGAGCTGATTTTCCTCGTCATTTCCCAAAACGCTACAAAACGTACTTCGGAGAATTGATAATCAATTCTTCTGATTATTATGGGGACATTTCGAGGGTTTTCAGCCAATTTAATAAGGTCGTCTCCTAGCTTACCCGAAACACCCGGAGATCATGCGGCAATATTTCCAATTTGAGGTCGGTTCAGTCGGTCCATGACTAATATCCCTTCGCCATGGAGGATGGGGGGCGGTTGGCGCCTATGGCGGCTGAGTTGGTTGATCGCTTCGCTATATTGGTGGCAGTCTGTCGCTTTCTTGGCATGGGTGCTGCTCACTCTCGCTCCTTGCGCTATGACAATTAGTCCGTCTGCAACATTTTGTTCGTCGAACTATTACTTATGTTCCTTTTCGGCATGGCAAGGTACCAACATCGCCAATAACCCAGAATACGACCACGAATGCATGCGCCGCGCCATGGAACACGCAATCACCAGCGTACACCTCACAGCCCCTCACACACCCAGCGCAACCATCCTCATCCTCCCCCGATGGGAACACACACCCTACCGCCACTCCAAATACATCAACTCCCCATACACCCACCACCTCTACACCCTCCCCAATGACGCAAACACCTTCCTACCCCCCGACCAACACACCGGCAACCCCACCCCTACCCCATTCGGCACACGATGGATGGTCGACATATACCTCGTCGCCAACCCCCTCGCACTCTCCACCCTCCCGTCACCCACAACCATGACCGCACTTCACAACACTCTCGAATCTATCTACGACACTCACCTTCCCCACCCCGCCATCACCACCCCTCCTCCTCACCTCTTCGACGCCTACTCACCCCACTCAGCAGGCATATACCACCTCCCCCCAAACCCAACTCACCCCATCACATACCCCCTCCCGGAACGCATGCAACTAACATACCCCCCCCACCAGAGGTACTCTTGCTTGGAACTGGCAGGACTTTGTCTACACAGACGGCTCGAAAAAAGGAGGCTCGTCTCCCCTCGGAGCAGCAGCCACCCACCCCGCCTCGGACACCAAAATCAAAATCCTGGTGACCTCTACCCCTCCCTCGCACACAATAAATCGCGCTGAATTAGCTGGCATAGATATTGGCCTCCAACTTGGCCGCACCCACCTCCTTACAGACAGTGCGTGCTCCCTCCGCCTCATACAAGGATACTTAAACTGCCCTTCCGCTTACATACACAACATCCACCGCCGCGACACGCTCCACTCCATCGCACACACCCTCCAAACCCGCTGCGATGCAGGCATCCGTACACACCTCGGCAAAATTAAAGCACACAACCACTCACTAGGTAACGACCTCGCAGACACCCTCGCCAACCTAGTCGCGGATGGACACCCACCCGACACTACATACGCCACATGTTTAGAGGTCACGATAGGCCACTGGACCTGGCCATACGCCCTCGTTCCACAAACCCTAGGGGACCCCATACCCTGCAGATACACCAACATCAAAGCTGACGCACACACCTACAGCACCAAACACTCACACACACCCCTCTCGCAAACAACTAAACACGGTGCCCTCCTCGCCCGCGCCGCGAAGGACGGCGCCGACTTCTCTTACCACAAAAAACACTCAACCCTCACAAATATCCAGTTCACACACAAACAAGAATTCATGTGGGGAGTCCACAACACCCGCCTACTCACTCATAACCCCACCCTGCGCTGCCCCCTATGTGGCCAATTCACTAGCAACGGCCACATGGCCGGTAACTGCCCCACATGTCTGGCCTAAGACAGGACCGACACAACAGCGCGCTGTAACTCGTACTCTCCCTATTGGAGCGCCACAACGGAGGCCGCTGGGAAATCATCACCGCAGACTTCGGTAACAAACCCATAAAATCCTTTGCTTCCCCCTCTCCTGCCCACACTCCGCTTGACTGTCACCCACCCCACCCTACCCACATGCCCACCCGCCTTGTTGATGGTGACGAAGGTCTCTCGCCCGACTCCCTAACCTCGTGTCCCGCCATCCTCCCAACTGAGATTCTCCCCCCCGCGCTACGACCCCCCGCACACAAACCCGACTTTATCCGCCTCCTCGAACCTCGATTCGTTGGCCACACAAACGGTCGCCGCCGTTACGCATCCAAAAAAAAGATTCTGATAGGGGAATGGAAGTACTGCACGGACAACAACCTCTCCCACACAGCTAACCTCATACGTGCCAAATACACACCCCTTGCAAACGCCATCCGCAGCCACTGGCCAGGCACAGTGGTTGACATCCTTCCCATCGTCATGAGCCGCACAGGTACACCGCACTCCTCCACCATCACGAGTCTCACCTCCCTACTCACCGCCCGCACCGACCCTCCTGACAAACTCGTCTCCAAAGCACGCCTCGACACGTCTCGCATCCTTGCAAAACTCCACACGCATATTGTCCAATGGCTACATCACCTCCGACTCACATACCGCATCAAGTCCCGCACGACCTCCCGCCGCGCCTCCGCACATTGCCCCTTCGCACGCCCCTAAATGCACGTAGCCCTCGCCTCTTCTTGCACACCTCCCCGGGGGGGAGTAAAACCCCCGACCACCATTGGAGAGGTTGGATTTAGGTGCTTCACGGTCTAGCCCTGACTTGTAAGTTCCTCGTATGGAATAGTTGGGAGGGCCTAGAGACAGCAGGCGACGCATCCGGGTTTTGGTGAAAAACCGGCGCATACGGTACATGTTGTAAACAATTTCAATTTCAATTTCAATTTCCTTTTCGGCGTTTTGGGGGGGATGTGCGACTTGAATTCATGCAACGTCTTTGTGCAGCTCTTCATGGTACTATGGTTCTTATCTCCGCGACGCTTTGCATAATAAGGGCAGTGCTGACGTTGTGGCATGCCTTCATGTTCCTCGGGCTTAGGTTTTTTCCTCTTTTCTTCTTTTTGCTTGGTGGCCTCCTCTGCTTTTTCTTGTAAGATTTGTTTATCAAATTTGAGCTCGTTTCCAATCTTACCCGAATACAATGAATTACCCGTAATAAGGATTCCGTAATTTTCCGAAGCTTTGCTAGAGAATTACGGGGATATTTTTGGAAAAAGCATCCCTATTCCCCCCGCAAATTAACCCTCATTTACAGTCCGCAGATTTTCTGGGACATTTCCTAGATTCACCATGGTAGTAACATGACTGTGTGACTCAACTCGACCCCGTTTGCGCTGATTTACTATTGTTGTTGTACTAACACCTTACCACCACAACGCACACGCGACCGCTTTTAGAGCAGCGCGTCACAACTTCCATGAGGCCACAAAACGTTGTCCCCATACAGCAATGGACCGCGACACCACGCCCACCCACCACCACCCGCACCACCGCGGTCGACGCAACAATGCGGAAAACATCAGTGTTTGCTACCCGCCCCCTTCTCACATCAAGGTGTTAACGGGGAGTGTACCGTGCTAAAAGGTGAAAAAACACAAGCTGCCGGACAATTGTAAAAAAATTTCCGGCTTGTTTTTCAAAAAACTGAAATTCCTAACTAGAGATGTGCTCAAAATTTCCCGAGCACTGACGGCCCCCCGCATGACCCGCTCGATCGCCCCCACCCTAGCAAGTGGATCCGGATCCTTCCGAGCAAACATGCCCCAATTTCAAACCCCGATACTATTACAAAACGCGCACGAATAGTGCATGCATGGTTCAAGACCTACTCAGATTCGTGGGTTCGAACCCTACGCTTCTTAGCCGGATCCACTCCATGCCCCACCCTCTCTAACAAGGCACAACCCTCTTCCTCTAAATGCCTTTTTTTCCCCTCCTTGTCTACTTTGTCGCACTCCTCTCCCCCCACCCTATAAAGCTTCGCTCCACTTGTCGATCGCTCTTCGTCCGTCCGGCTCGACGCCCTCACTCGCGCACTGTCCTCACCACCCCCACATCCGCCCGCCACTCTTCCCATCCTGCACACGAACCTCTATATGTAAGTATTCCCCACACTATCCCACATACACGATGCGCTTACCTTCCCGACATGTTTCCCTCCCTCCTCCTACGTCGCGTATCGATCCGCCTACATGGCCTCCCGCGTTGTTGCAAAAATTATCAATAACATCACACTAGTCCGCCGCGCCCTGCCGCCATGTGCACGGGCTTTCCCTCAGTCCCGCTAGTTTCAGCAACCTCCCCATGTTGTAATACACCGATACTTAAGTTTGACTCGGACTCTATTTTTGAGGCTGCTGTATCCGGCCATATGTGTGCTCGCATGGGCGTCGGTGCGCAATTTTCTGCCCCATATGCCCATCACATGCTCGGCAAAGCCGAACGCCCCTGGCGCACCATTAGAAACAATGCATCTGCGATGCTCCACAACATGGCCGTCCCCAATTCCATGTGGTCGTGCGTTGTCAGCACAGTTGTGTACTTGCACAACCGTAGTTACGGCCGCTCGGTCGGCCCCAACGGCGGTATCCTCCTCACTCTCCTTACGTCGTCGGCGCCATACGCCTCCAAGTTCCGCGTCTTCGGGTGCACCGTCTTCGCCAAAGTGCCCGACAAGTTGCGTCGGAAACTCGGCGAAAAAGCGTTTCGTGGCTTTATGGTTGGCTATCCGCCCGACGCCCCATGGTACCGCGTCTACAACCCCGAGACTCGCCGCATCACCACATCCGTACATGTTTTTGTCCAAGAAAACACCCCGGGCGTCGGCACGCGGCTCCACATTGACTCGGTGATCGCAGACCCTTCGGATGACAATGCCCCTCAAGACACCTCACGCACATCCCACCCTCTCGCCACCCCCATCCGAACCTCAAACCCCCACTACAGCCCCCCGTCAAGCTCGACTCCGGTCTCACCCACTCCGCTACGGGGACTTTGTAAAAAAGTTTTCTGTAAGGGGTCACATGTGACCCCTTGCACAAATAAACAATAATTGTCACACCAACTACCACCTCACCACCAACTTAGATGTCGACTTACATCATACTACATGACAATGCCCTAACCGGTGGACCAATCAATCCCGCCGGGGACATAAACCCCTTCCGGCCTCGCCAAACAACCCCTCCTTGTCCTAACTTTCAAAGACTCATTCTTCGGCTTCCTACACGTTACACACACAAACTCCACATGGATAGACTCGCTTCACAAATCCCCCCAATCCGGCTTACACAATCGTACTGTGAAGCTCATCAAAGCATGGAACAACGAAAACCCCCACCCCCCCATGGCACGCTATACTAAATATCTGAGCCCCCCAAAGCAAAATGACAACCCACGTTTGTTGTCATGCGTCACTCATGTAGTCCTACATGCTTGTCACATCTCCCCCAAACATCCCATACTCACCCCTAGTGCTTGACCCTAAAGACACTGCCTACCCCCTCCACTCTCTTCTATGGCACTACGTCTTTCGTAACCACCCCTTGGCGGTTGGTCGAGCTGCCCTCACCGAGGCCATCCAAACATCTACCCTCCTTTCACACGCACGAAGACACTCACTCATAACATGCTCTATAAAACAAACCCCATCAAAACAACAACCCCTCAACCCAAGCGCGTTACCCAACCCACCGCCCCCCTCCCAACTCCACCATACCCCATCCTCACCCCACCTTATCCCATTCACAACACCCCACCACCCCACCCACGGATAGCTCACACTGCACGGACCAACCCCAGCAACTCCCACAAAACATCATGTTATTAACACTAAATACCCGTAAAACGTGCACCTCTATACTAGATGTCGAAGCAGTAGCACAAAACACGGACCCTTATGTCATAGTCCTTACAGAAACCAATCACACACATCACAACAACCGTCTACGCCTAGCCCTACCCAACCACAACCTTACGAGTACAATTGAAATTGTTCGCAACAACACCTAATTAACTAGCTGTTGTCTGTGGGCCCTCCCTGCTTTGCCATTGGAGGGGGACTCATGTAACATGAGCTAGACCGTGAATCACTAATTCCGACCTCTCCATTGGCATAAGCGATACCGTCTAAATCATACACGTAAACATGTATTTGGCGCCCGCCGGCGGCGCTGCGGCGGCGGCCCCGGAGAGGGGTGCGCTCGCAAGCCCGTCGGCATTGAAATTGAAATTGTTTACAACATGTACCGTATGCGCCAGTTTCTACATCAAAAAGCCGTATGCGCCGGCTGCTTTCTCTGGGCCCTCCCAACTACGCCATTCAGGGAACTTACAAGTCAGGGCTAGACCGTTAACCACCTAAATCCAACCTCTCCAAGGATGTTTCGGGGGTTTTAACTCCCCCCCGGGGAGTTGCGCAAGTCGAGGCGAGTGCGGTGTGCCAACAGGGGTGGGCGAAGGTGCATTGTGGGGAGGCGCGGCGAGATGTCGTGCGGGATTTGTTGCGGTATATGAGTAGAAGATGATGCAGCCATTGAACAGTATGCGTGTGGAGTTGTGCAAGGATGCGAATCGTGTCGAGTCGTGCCTTGGCGATGAGTTTGTCAAGAGGGTCCGTGCGGGCAGTAAGTAGGGAGGTGAGGCTCGTGATGGTGGATGAGTGCGGTGTGCCCGTGCGGCTCATGACGATGGGGAGGATGTCTACCACCGTGCCTGGCCAGTGGCTGCGGATTGCGTTTGCGAGGGGTGTGTATTTGGCCCGTATGAGGTCTGTTGTTAGGGAGAGGTTATTGTCCGTGCAATACTTTTATTCCCCTATCAGAATCTTTTTGATGGATGCGTAGCGGCGGCGACCGTTTGTGTGACCGACGAAGCGAGGTTCGAGGAGGCGGATAAAGTCGGGTTTGTGTGCGGGGGGTCGAAGCACGGGGGGGAGAATCTCAGGTGGGAGGATGGCGGGACACGAGGTTAGGGAGTCGGGCGAGAGACCCTCGTCAACAGCGACAAGGCGGGTGGGCATGTGGGTGGGGTGAGGAGGGTGACAGTCAAGTGGGGTGTGGGCAGGAGTGGGGGAGGCAAATGATTTGATGGGTTTGTTACCGAAGTCAGCAGTGATGGTCTCCCAACGGCCTCCGTTGTGGCGTTCCAGTAGTGAGAGTAGGAGTTGCAGCGCACTGTTGTGTCGGTCCTGTCTTAGGCCAGACAAGGAGGGGCAGTTACCGGCCATGTGGCCGTTGCTAGTGAATTGGCCACAGAGTGGGCAGCGTAGGGTGGGGTTGTGTGTGAGAAGGCGGGTGTTGTGGACACCCCACATGAATTCTTGTTTGTGGGTGAACTGGATATTTGTGAGGGTTGTGTGTTTTTTGTGGAAAGAGAAGTCGGCGCCGTCCTCCGCAGCGCGGGCGAGGAGGGCTCCGTGTTTGGTTGTTTGCGCGAGGGGTGTGTGTGAGTGTTTGGTGTTGTAGGTGTGTACGTCAGCTTTGAAGTTGGTGTATTTGTAGGGTATGGGGTCCCCTAGGGTTTGTGGAACGAGGGTGTATGGCCAAGTCCAGTGACCTAACGACACGTCTGAACCTGTGGCGTAGGTAGTGTCGGGCGGGTGACCATCCGCGACCTGGTTAGCGAGGGTGTTTGCGAGGTCGTTACCTAGGGAGTGGTTGTGTGCTTTAATTTTGCCGAGGTGTGTGCGGATGCCCGCGTTGCAGCGGGTTTGGAGGGTGTGTGTGATGGATTGGAGGGTGTCGCGGTGGATGTTGTGGCGGTAAGCGGATGGGCAGTTCAAGTATCCTTGTATGAGGCGGAGGGAGCACGCACTGTCTGTAAGGAGGTGGGTGCGGCCGAGTTGGAGACATATGTCTATGCCAGCTAATTCAGCGCGGTTGATAGTGTGGGAGGGAGGGGTAGAGGTCACCAGTATTTTGATGCGGGTGTCCGAGGCGGGGTGGGTGGCGGCAGCTCCTAGGGGGGAGGAGCCTCCTTTTTTCGAGCCGTCTGTGTAGACAAAGTCCTGCTAGTTCCAAGCAAGAGTACCTCTGGTGGGGGGGTATGTTAGTTGCAGTCGTTCCGGGTGGGGGTAAGTGATGGGGTGAGTTGGGTTTGGGGGGAGGTGGAATATGCCTGCTGAGTGGGGTGAGTAGGTATCGAGGAGGTGGGGAGGAGGGGTGGTGATGACGGGGTTGGGGAGGTGAGTGTCGTAGATGGATTCGAGAGTGTTGTGAAGTGCGGTCATGGCTGTGGGTGACGGGAGGGTGGAGAGTGCGAGGGGGTTGGCGACGAGGTATATGTCGACCATCCATCTCGTGGCGAATGGGGTGGGGGTGGGGTTGCCAGTGTGTTGGTCGGGGGGTAAGAAGGTGTTTGCGTCGTTGGGAAGGGTGTAAAGGTGGTGGGTGTATGGGGAGTTGATGTATTTGGAGTGGCGGTAGGGTGTGTGTTCCCATCGGGGGAGGATGAGGATGATTGCGCTGGGTGTGTGAGGGGCTGTGAGGTGTACGCTGGTGATTGCGTGTTCCATGGCGCGGCGCATGCATTCTTGGTCGTATTCTGGGTTGGCGATGTTGGTACCTTGCCATGTGTGTGGGACATTGCTGCCACTAGATGAGAAGACTATGTCTTCGGGGTAGAGGGAATGGTAAGTGTTAGAGTGGAGGGATTTATTTAGGGGGTCGGAGTATAGTTCTGTCTGGATCCGGAATGTGTGACGAAGAGCTGTGAGGAGGTCTTCTCTGGTGGCCCATGTGTTACGGGTGGTGGTGGCGGGTGTGGGTGAGTGGATTTCTGAGCGGGAACCAAGGCGAGTGAGGAGGTGGTAGACCTCATCTTCGAACGTATGCTTCGAGAGGTCGGGGCGAAAGAGTTGGAAGAGATGGCTGACGCGGGGGCCATTGAGGGTGGTGACCGCGCGGCCGTCGGGAGTGCATAGTATGGTTGTGTCGTGGAGTGATGGGTGTGCGTCGATGGCGAATTTACCGGTAGGGAGCATGTCGAGGTCGGGGTTGATGGGGTCGTGGTTGAATGAGATTAGGGGGTGTGACCACGGAGGGGGTCCTGGTTCTGGTAGAATGGGTGTCGTGGAGGGGACATAGCCGGAGATAAATGCGGTGAGGGCGGTGGGGCCGGAGGGGGTCTCACTGATGGTGTCGTGTAGTTGTAGGCATGGGGCCCACTGGACCTCGTGGAGGCGGGTGAGGTCGTGTTGTTGGCAGCGAGCACACCACTCGCACTGCCATGTGGCGGGTCCCTGAGCTGGGCGGCATTGGGAATGTATGGCAAAGTGCGGGCATGTGTAGCAGGTGGAGGTGGGTTTTGTATGCAGTGGGTCATGACAGATGGAGCAGGCGGTGGGAGAGGGGTTGGGGAGGCATACCGATGTGGGGGTGGAGGAGATGAGGCGGAAGCCGTCGTCGAGTTGTAACTGAATGTCCCATTCCGTGAGGTGTTCCGGGGCCCATTCAACCATGTACTGCGTTTGGCCGTATTATGTGTCCTTGTGTTTGGAAATGATGCGCGTTACGTCGCAGGGGGAGTAATGGTGGTCTGAGGGGGTGAGGTATTCTGTGTCTAAGTGTGCGGTGGGTGCGGTGGGGGTGGGGTGAGTGGCGCGGGAGGTGTAGATGCCGGATGAGAGGGTGGAGGGTGAGCGAGGGAGGTGTGGGGAGAGGAGGGGAATCCAGGAGGGGTGTATAGTGGTGGGGGGGATGCTTGTTTGGAAGTGAGGCTTGTGAGGGGGAGGCGGTTGTGGATAGTATCGAGGGGTTCGGTGAGGATTGCGGCGAGGAGGCGGATGGGAACTGAGAGTGGGGTGGTGGACCCCGTGAGTGTGGTGATGGATTTGCATGATTTGAGGATGAAGGAGGATGAGGTGGCTCTTAGGAGGACTTGTGGCCACGTGGTGATGTTACTTTTCCAGAGGGGGGTCAGGCGGGGGAGGAGGGAGGCGTGTGCTTTGCGGGGAGAGAAATCGCGGTAGGCTTGTTTATATGTGTGAGGGTCGGTGATGTGTGTGGCTTTGTCCCTGAGTGAGGCGAGGAGGGCGTTGTCTTGAGTGGTGAAGTGGGCGCGGATTGTGGAGGCGATAGGGTTGGTGAGGGAGAGTGGAGGGATGTTGTGGAATAGGGTGCCCGCATCACGCTGAGCTCTGGCTAAGCACTTGAGTGTGGGTGGGGTGTAACCGGTTGACATGATGGATTCCGAGGGCCAGTGGGAGTAGGTGGTGGATAAGGTGCGGATGTGTGCGCGGGCCATGTGGCCTCTATAGCCTGAGGTGTTCATGATTTTATGTAGGTGGCAAACTGTGAGTTTTGCGGCGTGGGCTTTGAGGGAGGGGAGGCCGTATCCCAGGTCGGAGGTAGGGCGGTGGAGGGCGGTGCGGGGAAGGTTACGTACCGAGGAGACGGCGGAGCGGAGTGCGCGGCAGATTTGTCCGTCTAGAGTGTCGAGTTGGGAGTCGGTGAAGAGGCCGAGCTGGAGGGTGAAATGTTTTCCGATGAGGAGTCCACGGATGACCCTGATTCTGCGGGATTGTGTTAGTGGGGAGGTGGAAAGGGTGGTGATGAGGGATGCAGTGGTACGTTTTAGTTTGTGCCAGTGTTTGGTGAAGGTGAGGGAGGTGTTCACTTCTACCCCTAGGACGCGGTAGGTGCCCGTGGGGCTAATGGAAGGAATGGGGGCCGGGGTGGAGTTGAGGGTGATGAACTGAGTTTGCAGGCGGGATGCGAGGAGGATAGTGTTGGCAAGGGTGAGAGCGTTGCATGTGCGCCAGAGGGCGCCGGTAATGCAGCATTTGCGGATGTTGACGGTCATGCCCGTGTAGGCGCTGAAGAGGGAGAGTTTCCTGCGTTGGATGGTCATGTCGGGGGTCGAGCCCGTGGCGAGGCTGAGGTCGTCAGCGAAGCCGTGACCTGGGTATGTGGCGGTAGGTTCTGTGGGGTCGACGTTAGTGGCGGGGGGGCGTGGGCGGTAGCCCCGGCTTCCCACCGTGAGCCAGCGAAGGAAGGGTTCAAAGAAGAGGGTGACTAGAAAGGGGGAGAGGGTGTCGCCCTGGAGGGTTCCGCGGTTTATGTCGATAGAAGGGGTGGGGCCATGTGGTGTAATATAATCTGTGGTTGAGACCCCGTAGAGGTGTTCGCGTGTGTCGACAAAGGTGGGGGGCATACCGAGTTGACGCATGTGTTTGAACATGATGCGGTGGTCCGCGGCGTTGAAGGCGCCATTGAAATCTGCGTACATGACGTAGAGGTCTTTGTTGTGGAGCTTCGCGTCCTCCATCGTCATGATTAGGGAGGAGAGGGCATCATGGATGCTGCGGTGTTGTCGGAAGCCGTCTTGTTGGTCGCTGAGAATGCCGTGGGTTTCGGCGTACTTCGAGCCTGCATCTTTGATTAGTGTTGTCCATAGTTTAAGGAGGTTATTTATGAGGGCGATAGGACGGTAGTTATCGAGGAGGGAGGGGTCGCCTTTTTTATGCAGTAGGCAAGTTGTGCTGTGGCACCAATCAGGAGGGGTGTAGGATTTGTGGGCGAGGAGGGAGAGGAGAGAGAAGAGGGCGGAGCGGGTCGCCGGAGGTAGGAATTTGATTATTTCATTGGGGATACCGTCGGGGCCGGGGGCTTTGCCGGTGCCTAGGGAGTTGAGGGTTTTATCGAAATTGGCGCGGGTAATCATGTCGGCAAGGGTGAGAGAGGGTCGCCGCGGGGTTCGATGGTAAAGTTGTCGGGGTTGTCGGGGAGTTCCTACGGGGGGGTAGGCAGTTCGTGTGGGGTGGCGCGTCCGAGTTCGGTGGCGAAGTGAGAGTGTACCGCTTCTAGGACGGCGGAGGGAGAGGATGCGGTAGTTTAATCGGGTCGAGTAATGCGGTGAAGGGTGGAGGCGGCGCCGGCGGGGGGTAGGAGGCCGCTGTTCATTTTTAGGCGGCGGTGGGACAGTTTGGGGCAGGTGTCGTAGGCCGTATTGGCTCGAGTTTTTAGTTTCTTTATCTTTTCTGTGGTGGTGGCGTGAAGGAGTTGGCGTATGCGTGCTTGGCACTGTTGTTTGATGTTGTCAGGGGAGAGGTATTCAGTTGTGTTTAGGAGGGCTTGGGCGAGTGGGAGGGGGCCTTTGCTTTTGCTGCATTTGCGGAGTTTGAGTATGTGAGTGCGTGTTTTCTTTGTAAGCCAAGTAGGGTCAAGGGACGTTTGGGGTGGGCAGGGTTTTTTGGCGGGGAGGAGGGGCCAAACAGTGGCTGCGTGGTCCATGTGTTGGGAGAGGAGTGTAGTGAATTGTGAGGCAAGGGTGTCGAGGGTGTCGGGGGAGGCCGAGGTGTGTGAGGTGTTGAGAATTTCTGCGTGGAGGGCGGCCGTTTGGGTGATGAGGTCGGGGGTGCTGGATTGGTACGCTTGTATGTGGTCGGGTGTGAGGGGAAGTCGAAAGTTGAATTTGTGCGTCGTGTGATGAGTGTGGGGGTGGGTATGGGGAGGGGGGGGTGTGCCATGAGGGAGAAAGGGGCGGGAATGACGAGGTGTATCGCAGAGTGGTCAGTAAAGTGGGAGGGGGAAGAGAATATCGAGCAAGAGGAAGGTGGGAGGGTGAGAGGTGAAGGGGGCGTGGTGAGCCAGTGGTCAAGGCAGCCCCCGCTGCGGGGGAAGGTAGGGATGGGGTCGTGGAGGGGTTGGAGGTGGGGTTTAAGTAAGGAGGTGAAGGCAGGGTGTCATGTACCTGTGGTGGTGGTCGATTGGAAGTCCCCTCCCCAGAGGGTGCGGTGTTGCGGGTGGTCGTCCGCTAGGCGGAGGCCCCATGCCGCTACTTCTGCATATAGGCGGGTCAGGTGGGGGGTGTAGAGCTGGGGCATGTAAGTACCTATAAGGAGGTAAGGGGTGCCTGAGTGGGGAACGATTTTTAGTCCGGCTATGTGGGTGATGAGGTGGGGGGGGCGGGGTTAGGACAGTGGCAGATTGGAATGAGGCTCTGCGGACCGCGAAGAGAACGCATGCGTTGGGTAGGGGCACAGGTGAGTAGCATGGCCGGGAGCTTTTGAGGTGGTATTGGGGGAGGGCGATACGCCAGCGGGATTTGTGGGTGTCGTGGTTGGTTTCGGTGAGGATAAGGACGTCCGGACGGTGTGAGGTGGAGAGGTGTTCAACATCCATAATGGAGGTGTGGAGGCCGCGAGTGTTGAGGGTGATGAGATGGAGTGGTTGGGGTGTGTGGTGTGGGAGGATGGGGGAGGGGAGGGAGGGAGTGGGGCTGGGGGGGTCGTCGGGGGGGCGTACGACTGGTGGTGGTTGGAAGGGAGGGGGGAGGAGAGGAGGGGAGGGGGGGAGGGGGTGGGGGGGGTGGGAGTTGAGGGGGGGAGGGTGGTGTGGGGGGAGTGGAGGGCGTCGAGAAGGTGTGAGCGTCCCTGTGGGAGGGGGGCGGAGCGGAAGGTGTGGTTCCATAGGAGGGTGTGTAGGGAGTAAACCGTGTTCCGGGGGTCGAAGGAGGGGGGATTGTATGTTTGGTCCGGGGGGGGCTGTGGTGATGTAGTAGGTGTGAAGGAGGGCGTGGGTTCCGCATGACCACGCTCCTTGTGACTCGGTTTGCCGAGGAGGGTTAAGCAGACGGAGGGCGCCGACGGGAGGGGGGGGGAGGAGTTCCAATCTGAGAGAAGAGTGAGGGAGCGGGCGAGGAGTTCGGGCGGAGGAGGGTGATGAAGAGAGTCAACCCATATGGCTGAGGTGTGAGTGAGGTGTAGGAGGCCGAGGTGGGAGTGTTGCCATGTGAGGACTAGGAGAGAGTGGTTAGGCGTCCCCGGACGGGGGGGGGCGCCTCGGTTGGCTAGGTTAGTCCACTGGCTGGGATGTTGGGAGTTGTGGTGGTGATTATCGACTTCGTTGTTAGTGATAACAGTGTACGAGGCGGAGGGAGTGGAGTGGAGTTTAGTTATTGTGGTAGCGAGGCATGATAGGTTGGAGAGGTCCTGCTAGTTTCCCCATTGGAAGGAGAGGACAGCAGAGATATCGAGGCAGCCGATGGGGGTGGGGAGGCCGTATTCAAGGTCCGTCGGCACCTACATCTACCTCCACGCGGTGGGCGTTGGTAACCCTGTAGCCGTGCCAAGCTTGGCACGGTAGGGGGCTAAACCAGGTACCGACAGCTACCATCCGCGGGGTCATCACGCGTCGGGAAGCCCTGTACGGAGGGGTTTGCAAAAGCATAATATCCGTACACTGGCACAAGGATCTCCCGCTCAGCAAGTCCGATATGTCTTTTCCGCGACTACATACTCGCAGATACTCTCCCGACGAAGGGGCGCGGGAGGCGTTTGCGAAATGTTTTTTTGGCGAAGAAAGGCGCGGACGGGTTTAGGGTTTATAGTGCGGACGGATCAGCGGTGGGACGAGGGTGTTGGAGCAGGCGGCGGACAACTGGGAAGCAGCGCTAGGGCACGGCGCTCTCTAGCAACTGCTCGCCCTGCGAGAGTTTTAAGTCTCCCATGGGGGCGAGGCTGGAAGCTACGCAAGACGGAGGTGGGTCGCAGCCGGAGGAGCCGCGCTGTCTGGCGGCGGCGGTCCATAGGATCACCCGCCGCCGGAAAAACACGGTACGGGGGGTTTTTGGGGAAAATATTCCCGTACCCACCATCTTTTGAGGAGCGGCGACTCGATCCATGTGTTATGCCAACCCCTCCCCTAGTCGGTACGAAGTTATCGATAGGTTGCCTCAAGCTGGCACTGTGCCTACGGTTGTCGTAACGGCACACTGCTCGTAAAGGCGGCATCCTAACGACGTAAACCACCGGGGGAGGGTACGTGTGGCGGTTAGCCTTCGGAAAGCTTACTGCAGACATAATTATATTCTGTTCTGTTACATGTCGATGCTTAATAATTGTTAGGTGGAAGTGCAAGTGACGAGAAAATAAGAAGATGTCTCACTGCATGTACTTAAATAGTATATTGTATTTGAACAAAGGGAATTGTCAAAATGGTTTTGTCACCTCCCTCTATTGCACTAGGCTTATATAGCTTTCCGCCCATACAGCTTACGCATGCTCACATTGGCTTACGTGCCAGGCGTTAGGGCTTTCCAACCGTCGTCAACAGTCTTAGCGACGCGGTTCGTTTAGTATATGAAATCGCATTCCGCATTGGAAACCTCGCTCGACGAGTAATCTGGCTAGTTAGATTGATTGTGCGTATTATACTAGGTATTGGTAGTACAATAATACGCATCAAAACCCTCGCTAAATTGCAGTAGCGGCGTACCCCCGCTAAATGCGTCCTTCCGATTGAAAAGCACGAATTGGATTTAGTAACGAGTACATGTACAATGTCCTGCAATATACTATTGTTGCACGACTGTACTCGTCACACTCGTACCCTCCCCCTCTTAACAAATCTTTGAGGCCGCCGCGAGGCAGACCTCCGAGGTCTAAGCTCCTTTATTGAAGCAATTACTGGGACTCAAGAATGCGCGCTACATGAGCGTGCATGAAGTCGATGTACTCCTAAGTATTGGCAAACTTGTGCTATTGGAGCGTCTCCAAGAAGTATTGTAACGTTGTTAAAAACTTCGTTTAACCGATGCAAGACATGTGGAATGTTGTCATCAGTGAAATGCGTTATGAAGAGTAGATATTTGCCTCGTCGTCCATGTAACGACTTGATGCGCACAACAAAGATGTGAGAGACGTCAAACTCCTCATCGTCTCCTTCGGGAACATTCACTAGGACAGCTGGTCGTAGTGGAGCGTTAGAGCAGGGACGTGAGTTGTTCACATGAAATACATAATGTAAGCGTACTGTCTCCGGGGAGTGGATCCGGCCAAGAAAACTAGGGTTCGAACCCACGAATCCGAGTAGATCCGAGACCATGCGCGTGCTATTCGTGCACATTTCGCTGCAATTTCGGGGTTTGAAGTTAGAGCATGTTTGCTCGGTAGGATCCGGATCCACTCCCTGACTGTCTCTCGAAGTTTCAATCTGTAATTGTGTTTACCAATGTACTCCTCGACTGTAAAAGGTGCAAGCTGTCGGTCCCTTAGCTTCATGTTCGGCTGTCCACGTAAGAAGAGGTTTGTTGTAACAACTGATACCTTGTCTCCTTTTACGAAGTGTGGAGCTGTCGACGGTTCTGAATGCGCATGCATCTCATCTTTGTGTAGCTGTAACACATAGCGTACCAGTGTATGAACATAATGTAACAACTTTACTCGTTTTGACGCGTCTTGCGAAAGTGAGATTGTAGGTCGCATGCTGAAGAGTATATGAGGGGCTCCTCAGGAGAAAAGCCAAAGTTAGCCTCAAAGGGGGTGTGCTCAATTCTGAGTGCACGAGAAGCGTTGTACGAAAATTCCACTTGAGGTAACATGGTTGTCTAATCATTACCGTCGTAACAACAGAGGCAACGAAGAAGCTGCTGAAATGTGTTGTGCACGCGCTCTTTCAGTCCGTATGTTTCTGGATGTCGACTAGAAGACATATTCAGACGCGTTCCGAGGCGTCGCCAAAGTGTCTGCGAGAAGCCACTGGCGAATTTTGGGTCGCGGTCACTAACTAGTACGCGGGGTAGTCCATGTAATCAGCAGACTCCCTGTAAAAACAAAGTAGCAGTTTCTTCGGTTGTGACGGTTTCTCTACACGGCATAAAATGGGCCATTCGAGTCAGATGATCAACTACAATAAACACACTGTCAGAGCCATCGCTCACATGCAAGTGTGTTTGGTAGTCGAGACCAATTGTGTGCCACGGTATGGGTGGAGCATATAATGGGTAAAGAGTCGCAGCCATCTCCGGTTGAATCTGTGCTCGTCGACATACGACGCAGCGTTCACAAAAATCTTTCACATCTTGGCGAATTCGTTTCCATCAGAATCTGTCGAGCGCCTTAGCAAGAGTGCTAGCAACTCCTCTGTGACCAGCTGACGAACTTTCGTGCATCTCTGTGATCACTCTCAGTCGGACCTCAAAGTTCCGCGGAATACAAAGGCGATCGAGGCGCCAGTAATACCGAGCTGTGGCTTCTATCCGGCTGTAGTTCGTCCACTCACCCTCGTCCCCATAAAACGAGTCTTGGGAGTACTCCTCGCGAATGAGATCAGCGAACTCGTGGCTCAGCTGCGACGCGTTGACCGTCATTCAGTTTAACTGTGCGTCGTCTAACATGAGCTTGGACTTCCGTCGTAATTCTCGATCTGACGGAACCTCGCCATCCCAAAATAATGGAGCTGTGGCATGAGGTACGAAGTCTGGACGCCGACTTAACGGATCAGCTTCGTTCAGAGCTCCCTTGCGATATGCAAGTGTCATTGAGCCCGCAAACGGTTGCAAAATGCAGGTATCGTGCTTGCCGCTTGTTCATCATGTTGTTTGGTTGCCTAAGCAAATGTCGCAGTGTGTCGTGGTCTATTACGACAAGGAACTAAGAGCATCCTTCAAGGTAACACCGCCAATGCTTGACGGCTTCGCATACGGCCAAAGCTTCTTAATCGTACGCAGAGTAAGTGTTGTCACGCTGAGTTGGATTCAGCTTACGCGCCCAGTAAGAGACTAGTTGAAGTCCTCCTCCTTGGTCTTGCACTAGGACTGATGCAATCCCCATTGTTGAAGCATTTGCAGCTTCGGTGAACGTCGCGTCCGAGTTGACCTCCGGAAGGATTAGGCATGGCGCGGAAATGAGCCGTAACTTGAGAATCTCAAAGGCTTCCAAAGAGGCATGCGTCAACGTAACCTTTTGTGGCTAGGACTTCCGCAGTAAGTCCGTCGGTGGGACCGTAACGTCGCTGAAGTGATGAATAAATCTGGAGTAGAAGTTGCAGAATTGCACGAAATTACTAACCTCCTGCGTCGTAGGCACTAGCCAGTCTGCAACGGCCTCAACTTTCTTTGTCGAAACTGAAATTTTACCGGCTGACACACTATAGCCCAGATATTCCATCTCTTGAAGTCCGAAGAAGCATTTCTTGAGGCGTAACTTTAAGCCCTCCTTCTTAAAGCAATGAAGAACGAGCCGTAAGTGCTTCATATGTTCCTCAAGAGTAAGGCTGTAAATACAAACGTCGTCGAGGTAGACAATAACGAACTTATATAAAAAGTCGCGAAGTATATCGTTCATCATCCTCTGAACGGTAGGTGGTGCATTGCACAGTCCGAATGGCATAGCGACCCACTCCATTAAGCCATCACGGGTTTGAAATGCCGTCTTGTGGATGTCTTGATCACGCACTCGAACTTGCCAGAATCCAGAGGCGAGGTCGAGGTGTGTGTGTGTGTAGAAATTCCCGTCTTTAAGTTCATCAAGAGTGCCGTCCACACGCAGAAGCGGGTAAGCGTCTTTACGCGTAACCTCGTTAAGTCCACGATATAAAATGCACATAGGTAGCGAGCCATAACCTGTGCGCACAAAACGAATTGGCGGGCCGAACTCACTATAGATGGGAAGGATAAGACCAACGTCCATGGCGTCTTTGAGCTGTCGATTCAGCTCAGCGCGCTGTGGAAGTGGCAATTTGTTGAGACGCTGACGTTTCATCGATCCTGTAGTTTCAATGGGATGATTCCACCATCGACTTACATACGGTGAGTCCATTGGCTGCAATAACTCCGGGAAGTCATCGTAAAGTAACGACCGGAAGTTTTCATCACTTTGTTCTGCAGTAAGTTCCTCTCCAATGTGAAATGTTGTTAGTTGGCCTGTGGATGGCGTAATTTCAATTACGTAGAATTCCGCATGTCGCCCCCTGCTGCGGCGTGTCTTGCGCATAAGTTTCTGAACTTTAGTAGACAACATCAGTAGACACTCAAGACGTCGCTCCTCAAGTTGAGTTTGCACTGTTGTGCCATCCATAAGTGAAAAAACTCGGGTCGTACCAAATTGTTAAAAGGCATGTTCGTCATCAAGCCACGGTAAACCCATTACCATATCACTAGAACGTAAGTCACGCAAAACGTAAAAAGTTCGTTTGAATTTTATGACGAGCCAGCTCAAAAGTTATGTCACAGACAGTCGAAGATGTCACACGCTGACCATTGACGAGTCGAACATGGGTCTTGGTCAGAGACCTAAGAGTCTGTAAAGCAAAGCATCTTTCAAAGTCTTCAAACACGAAGTCAAAGAGTCGCATCGCAGTCCACAAGTCCAGAAATCAGTTGTCCACCATCAGAAGTTTTCACAGTCATCTCAGTGCGAATTATCAGCTGAGCTTCCGTGAAATCCGCGAGTAGGGTAGAAGCTGTCGAAGAAAAATGTTGTAGCGTAGCGATGGACTCTTCCGTGTCGACATGATGTACACGTACCGAGGTGGGTTGAGCAGGACTTGTAGTCGGTGCCTAATCGTAAAAGGTACAATCAGCGTCAACTAACCAAAGCTCTACATGCCAAGGAGCGGGAGCAACCACCTCCTTCTGGGTAGGATTCTCAAGTGACTGGCGAGCAAATAATGGTGTCCTAGCTGGGAACTCTTGGTAGAGTTTCCAGAGTCGAGTGAGCTCGTTGAACTTCGCCCACTTTGGTAGAACAATTACAACCATCGTAGATGTTGGAGCTGTACGTCGACAACTCTCAAAATGACGTCCAATCTATTCAGCCAATTCCCAGGGTGGATTAATAAACACCCGTTCTCCTCACAAATCCCTCTCTAGAATTGATATTCACTCGGTGAACAATGAGGTAAGTCACCGTGCGAGTTTAGACCCTCGTCATAAGCACATCCCTCCAAGGTGAAATCAGCGTGCGTGCAGAGGTTCGAAAACATACTAAACCAGTTTCCAATCAATCGAACGTCTGGTTACATGTTTACGACTATGTCTGTGCTTGTTCCGACGACGACGACCTGCTACTTGTGTCGCGGGAGTCGCGACTATAGTCGATGGAGACGTCGGATAAGTTTCGACGACCTATGTCGCTAACAATGTCTTAGGACGACCAATAGATGTAGCATGCTGCTCCATTTCGTTTGTATGACAACCTTGCCACCATCATCGCTTCTGAGATAGTGCACTCATTGTTGTCTTGCCTTTTAGCTCCGATGACTTGAAAAGACGGTGTCCCTTCTTGTGGCATTTGAAGCTGAGTCCCTCCTCGATATGACGCTTACGCTCATCTGAAGTCAACGCGTTAGCGATGGCACTGAAATCAATTCGGCAAGTGTTTTGAGAAGGTCGTCCACGCCCACCTTGACCTCCTCCACGACCTCGACCACGTCCATCACCGGTACTACGCTTCCAGCTTTTAGAGGCTCCAACTAAGGGGTCGTCGTAAGTGCGCTTCTTGGTAGGTTGTCCGCCTCCAAGTGTTGTTGACGGTCGGGCTGTTGGCTTCACACCTCCTAGATGGGGCGAGTCATTAACGATGTCGTTGAGGAAGTTTTGCATCTCCACGAGTTTAGCTTGTAACCCTTCAGTGATCGATGAGACTTGGCTTGTGTATGTAGATACAAGTTAGCCAGTCCATTGGTGAAACGAACACACTACACGTTTGCTGTCAGCAGTTTGCTGACGAGACCGCCGTAAAAAGTCGTTGAACAGCTTGATGTAGACGGCGTAACTCATATTTCCCTGCGTAATGCTTAGCAGGGCGTTAATTGCGTCGTCTTAAATGTTTGGAAGCATGGATGTCTTCCAAAGCTCCTCGACAAGCTGGTCAAAAGAAGTTGGAATAGCAGCTTGTTGTTTACGGTTCAACCACCTGCTGCTCAGGGGTCCAAAAAACTGTGAAGTAACCCATGTCACTGCGTCGTAAGAATCAGCAGTAATTCCAAGCAAGACGAAACGTTGCGGTTGTGCCTCGCGCCAGTCTTCGAGTTCACGGGGGTCACGACCAGACTAGAACTTCGAGTTAATCGCAGCCTTGCGCTGAGTCTCAGTTAGGGTAACGGGTAGACCACCAAAGTTAGCTGTCGGAACTGGGGCTCCCATGCGTAAATCAGTCGGAGTCTGTCCACATATCTAATTGATGTGGCCACGGATAAGCATAATCCAGACAAGACCAAAGTTGACAAACGTAAACCGAGGGTACATAAGGAATTGTCTCGGGATTGACGTGTCATCATGGCAAAGGACTTGGTGTGTATAAACAACACGACGAAAAATCTCCCATTGAGTCACGTAACCACAGTGAAGTAACTCATGCTTAAGCTTCAGAGCTAGAAGTAACCGCTGTTCAACCGGCGTAAGTGAAAGACCACTAATATCAATTGTCTCAAGTATGATGTAGGAACCATCACGATTAATAGTCGACTGGGCAGTAACAACATGCTCGAGCTAAGAAGGTGTGCGTAAATGAGTCGTCACATAGGGAAATGGAACAGAAGCCGACAAGACGTAAACGAGTTGTTGCCCATCAAGTAATGCGACGCGAACCGGTGCGTCACTCAACATGGCTAAGTCATCAGAAGTTAAAATAAGGCAAGTTTCCTCATGTAGCTCACGAATAGCAGCATCGACATGCTCTTCGTTACACAAAATCGAGCTTGTTGGGAACCAAGTTTTACCCGAACTAGGCTCACGTTGTAACACGAGCTTAATGTCGGCAAGCTTAGATCAACCAACATGAAGTACGACCACCACGTAACAACATGGTCCAATAGAAGCCATTTTGAGTCAATCAAGCAACATCGAGCGAATTAGGCGATAACGAAGAACGTGCGTCGACCAAAGAATTCCGAAATCAGTGTGGCGGTTAGCCTTCGGAAAGGTGACTGCATACTCAATTCTCTTATGCTTTGTTCTGTCGCTGCTCAATTGTTAGTTGGAAGTACAAGTGACGAGAAAATGAGAGGATGTATCATTGCATGTACTTAAGTAGTATATTGTACTTGAACAAAGGCAATTGTTAAAACGGTTTTGTCACCCCCCTCTACTGCACTAGGCTTACATAGCTTTCCGCCCATATAGCTTACGCATGCTCACATTGGCTTACGTTAGGGCGTTCGGGCGTTAGGGCTTTCCAACCGTCGTCAACAGTCTTAGCGACGCGGCTCGTCTAGCTTGGGGAATCACGTTCTGCATTGGAAACCTCGCTTGGCGCGTCGTCTGGCTAGTTAGATTAACTGTGCGTACATGTACGTACCGGGAGGCATTGGTAGTACAATACCCATTAGAACCATCGCTAAATTGCATTAGCGAGGTACCCACGTTGTACGTCCTTCTGATGGAAAAGCACGAATTGGATTTAGTAACGAGTACATGTACAATGTCCTGCAATATACTAATGTTGCATGACTTTACTCGTCACACTCGTGATAAGCGACAAAATAGTGTGTCGCTAATCACTATTTTTCAGAATTGACTTAAAAAATTACAGGCAAAATCAATATCATTTGCGGGTGTGGTGAAGAGGTTGTTGTCCTTGCCAAAGGATCAAGGGTTTAGTTTTTTTTTTGGAGAGGTTGGAAGTAGCGTCTCACGGCGCAAGCCGTAATGATAAAACGACGTGGCCCAGAGACAACAACCTTTCTAAACTTAGTAATGTTGTAAACCACTTTCATTCTCATGAGCCCCAACACAGCCCCGTATGGTCGATAGCCCCCTATGTGTTGGCCGTCCTCATGTTTTGTTTCAAATCGCGACACGTATAGGTACATGTATACATACATTGCATTTGTTTCCCCTCCCATTTTCCTTGTCCGCGCTCATGTTGTTCTTCTTGAAATCCATACTCCATATGGCGCGCACAAAACAAAACGGATATAATAATAATTATATAATACCAGTGAAGGCAAAAAAATTCCTTACAAGAAAAAGCAGTGGAGGCCATCAAGCAAAAAGAAGAAAAGGGGGAAAAACAAAAAACCTAAGCCCGAGGAACAGGAATACCGGTGAAGGTATAGGAACAAACAGTAAATACAAGTGAAGGTATGAAAAACTCCAAAGCTACAAGCCGACATTAGTGAGCGCGTCAACTTGCTTCGCTTCGCGAAGCTCGCTCCCACGTTTTCCAACCGCGCTTGGCCGGAGTCTAGGCGTTTCATATCTCGTCTCGGCCACGGCGCCCTTGCGTTCTTGGCTTCGGACCCGCCTACTTCGGGTCGCCTGGGCGAGCTCCGTGACAAGTTCCATGAGCACTACGACGCAGTTTTCCGCGTCGCGGTTTGTCGCATCTTCGGCCTACCCTCATCCCGCATCCTCTCTTCTCTACGCTCCCCCACTGCTTGTGCTTCTTGCCATCTTTCTGTTCAAGCTATGCGGGGTGCGTTCTCGTCGGCGGGTGTTGACATGTCGGATTATGCGTGGGCCACTGCTTTTGCGGACCATTTGGCTCGTTGCGGCGGAGATGCTTCGGTCCACACCGCTCACTCTTGGTTAGTGACGGCCCTTGCGGAAATCATCTCCGAGGTTCGTGGCGCACTCGGGGTTGGCGTCGAGGTTCTCATAGATCCCACGATGTTAGTTCAACTCCCCAACGGCAACGACGGTCTCCCCGCGGATGTGGGTGTCTTGCACTATCACGGCATCCGAGGCTCAAAACTTGCCCTTGATGCCGTGGTTTCCGGTTTGTTCGGCGTGTCTAGCCCCCCGTCACCCGAAGTCGCTCTCCGCCATGATGAGAAGACCAAGTTCGAGAAGTACTCGGAGGGGTTGAGGAGTCGCCCCGACATCCGTTTCATTCCCTTTGCAGTCACGGAATTTGGTACTCTCGGCGGCCACGCCACGGCTTTCTTGACGGAGCTAGCCAAGCATGCAACCGCATCTAAAGGGATGCATGTGGGCAAGTTGTTGGCCTCCTGGCGTCGGAAGGTCTCTCTCGCCATCCATGTTGCTCACGCGGACAACGTCTTGCGCGGTTTGTCCGCCGCCGCGGACGGCGTGGAGGCCGCTTCTTCCTCGGCTGGGATGCCTTCTCCTGCCACGGCGCTCTTCACCCGCGCCATGGGCCGCAAGCGTCCCCGTGCTTCCTCGAGCGGCGCGTGAGGCGCCGCTTGTCGCCTCCACGTGTTGCATTCTCGGCGTGGCCTAAGAGTTTCCTTAGTTTAATCTGCTAGGTTTGTGCACAATGTAGTGCTTTCCTTTTCCTTGTGCTTTGGATTCCGTGATCCTCTTGTCACTCTTGCCCTCTTGTTTCCCCTCCCACTTTACCTGTCCGTGCTCATGTTGTTCTTCTTGTAAACCATAATCGGTTTATGAAAATACCCACACCCGACGTACAGCACTGCCACATCAAAATATCGAGCTGTTGGATATCGCCGCCGGTCGAAGCGCCGCCAACAAGAAATGTCTGAGCTTATAAGATTGTAGCAGCCAGAAAGCAGGTTTCTGGCCAGCGGGGATCCGGCGTCAAGCAGCAAGGGGGACGCGACTGCAAATCACTCTGTGTAGACTTCCCTTTCTACCCGCTTACGAGTTGTCTTACCTTGCGACGGTCCTGCTACAACGGGGCACCCTCCGTCACGACACAGCCAATTCAGCCAATTGTAGTCACGGGGAAGGTGCGCCGCAACTCCTCCCTCTCACCCACCGCCTTACTTATCTGGATAAGGCAGTGGAGTCCTTGCTCTCGATATTGGGGTGCATATCAGTAACGGACCGTTTACGGGGGCTTGCTGGCGTGTGCGTGAGAACTGTAAATACGTACAGGTGCGCTGAAAGGGGTGTTCTGTAGTTAAAATCCTAAGCTCACATAGAAAACCCCTTATTCCATTTTACTTGGTCCGTATGGAAGTTTTACAAGGCAGTGCTTCATGGTTGTGTTCGTGACCTCCCACAGGGGTACGCGTTGGTATGGCGGCGAGACACGCCGTTGCCTCAGCGCGCGTGTCTGTCCACGGCGCGGTAGGAATCGCCGCGGGATTGAGGCAACGCCGTGCAACTGGCAGCCACTCCTCCGTCAGCGGCAATTTCCCTCGAGGGTGCTGGGCTGTGTGTGCGTTGAGGGGCGTTATTGCGGTAGCACAGCTGCCTTCGGTAGAGAGCAACAGTCGTGTTGTCTTGGCGGAGGGAGAAAGGGTTGATGGGGTGAGACAGCGGTCGGGCGGTGGTGGTGATAATGGTGGGCGGTCGAGTGACAGATGTACGGGTAGTTCCACTAACAACTACGCCATCAACGGATGGCTGATGGGAGCCCCCTGCGTCCCGGCTTTGCTGGAGGTAGTGGAGGTTAGCAGGTCCGAGCTGAACCCCGTCAATGTGTGTACTGCATTGACGCAGTTGTCGAGGCTCCTTAACCGCCATCCCCCTCTTTGCGGCTCCCCAGCCGCGGCCGCTGTCCAGCAGCTCGCGGCGCATATGACTGCCAACGTTGACGTGTACATGGTACGTTCCCTGTGTCAAGGTGTCAGCGCGCTAGCGACGTTGGGGCACAAAGACGCAGCGGTGTATGTTGCAGCACAGACCGCTCTCGTACCCCAACTAGACGGCATCGAGGGCTATCAACTCGCACGACTGGCTTCCTCGCTGTTTCACTCTGGCCACGCCAGCGCGGAGCTGTTCGCTGAGATGGAGACGCGTGTCGCGAACGACATTGACGCCTTCGACGTATGCAGTCTCTCATATATCACGCTGTCTTATGCGGAGCTTGGGTTCACCCCCGCCTCGACGCTCTTCGACGCCGCCTCCGCGCGCTTCCAGGCCTGTATCGCAGATTTTCACGCACCAAGCCTGACGCGAGCGCTACGCAGCTTTGTGGTCTCGGGCCGCAGAGACCCCGAGCTAATGGACGCGATTTCGGCGACGCTGAGTTCGCGACAGCACCGCCTTCGACCGGAGGCACTCATCGCCGTCGCGCGTTTGTACGCACAGGCAGGTCACGCTGCGCCTGAGCTGCTCGCGTTCGTGGAATCTGAAGTCGCGAAGGAACTGCAGGACGTCAAGCTCTCCGCAGTGGCGACAGTAATGTGGTCTTTTGCGAAAAGCCGCCACCGTCCGGCTCGGCACACTTCCGACTCTGTCGCCGCGCTAGTGGTAGCGCGCCCGCTAGATCTCAGCCCAGCGGATGCAGCGCGCCTGCTCTGGGCCTTCGCGCGTCTCGAGCTCTCTCCAAAGCCCGCTGTCGAAGTGCTGCAGGCCTCCATCCTACGCCAGCTCTCAGCCTGTACCGACGTCGAGCTAGTCAACGCGCTTTGGGCGAGCGCGAGGCTGAGGGTGCATGAGCCTCGCCTCTTTGAGGAGGTGGGGCGCGCTTTGGTCACGCGGATACCGTCACTGACCCCGCAGGGCATCGCCGTCGCGCTGTGGGCGCACGCGACAATGGGCTACTGCGCGCCAGAAGAGCTGTGCCGCTCCGTCGAGGACACTGTATCAGCTCGACTTTCCGAGTTCGACTCGCAAAACCTCGCCAACTTGGTTTGGGCTTGCGCGGCGATGGACACGCTGACTCCCGACTTCCTCCGTATGTGCGCCCGTCGACTCGAGGAGATCCCGAAATCACTGCGGCCAGCGGACCTTCGATCGTTTTACCAGGCTGATCTCGCGCTAAGGTCGAGGCACCGATCCTCAACGACTCCACAGCATGTATCGTACCTTCAACCAAAGCTCGCGACTGTCTCTCGCGCGGCCTGGGATGAGGTGCAGCAGACGCGTGGGCGGGCCAACCGGGTTG
The DNA here is from genome assembly GCA_026401115.1 of Tetraselmis chui. Lineage (NCBI taxonomy): Eukaryota > Viridiplantae > Chlorophyta > Chlorodendrophyceae > Chlorodendrales > Chlorodendraceae > Tetraselmis > Tetraselmis chui. The sequence continues at coordinate 325,139 of JAPMLY010000121.1, forward strand.
CGATGCTTCCCTCCATCGAGGCGACCCTTTCTCGGCTCGACCTTTCCTACGCGGCCAATTGCCTCGCGGACGACAGCGAGGTACGCGTCGACTTTATCGTGCGAGGGGGAGCAGGGTGTACGGTGGCCGTGGAGGCACTCACGCCGAAAAACTTCGCCACGAACGCCCCGCGGCACAAATTAGGCAGGACGCGTCTGAAGGAGCGCCTACTCTCCGGACGGACGGACGCGGTGGTGGATGTGCCGTACTATGAGTGGAGCGCACTGAAGGGTTCGGCCAAAGCGGAGGAGGAATACTTGTGGGGGAAGCTGGAGCAGCACGTGGGACAGGGCAACAAAACGGGGACGACGTCGGGGGAAAATGGCATATGAATCGGGCGAATTGAATAAAGTATTGTTTGGACGGGCTATCGCGGCTTAAAGGATCACATTGCATGCGTTTGGCGTTCCATATGCTCGCACAAAATATTAGGCTAAATAACATGTTGTCACTCATTATCAATTATGAGCCATGTGTAGGAGTAGAGTAAGCGAATGGGATACGCGTACTGGTTGGTGTATGCACATGTGCTTGAGGGGGGAGGGGGAGTTGTCTTAGGTGACGCCTATCGCGTTGCTCTTGCGAGATTGCGGCAATGGGGTTGATTGTGAAGCCTCGTCTATGCCACAACTTGTATACTGCCATGAAGGTGTGCGTTCGGCAGTTTGCCTCGGTTCCCTTCCGCCGCTTTCTTGGTGACGTGCAACGTGCATCTGTCAAAGTTGAGGGGGCAATAAGGAATAATTACACTCGGTGAGTGACACTGCATGTCATCTCACCCTCAGCAAGTGCCTAGCACTTGCCTATCACAGGACACGCACTCACCTTGTGGTGAGCACACGCCAACATATATTTTTAGCCTTTAGATGATATCTAACGCTCAGCAACTTGCCACCATCAGCAACCTAATCCTCTCTATTGTTGATTGGCTTATCATCTCATAGTGCTGAGTCACAGCCGTACTATCACGATGCTACTTGACCAACATTGCTGTGTAGCAACTTGATTATCACACAAAACCATGTCTCGCAACACTCCCCCTTGCTACGCAGGCAATCCCATGATGGCATTGCACAACTTGCTATGCCTTGCACTCACTAATGGCTTGGTAAGCACATCAGCAAGCATGTTCTCCGTCGCACAATATTGCACCTCGATGTCTCCGCTCTCCACCTTCTCCCGACAGAGGTGGTACCTCACGTCCATGTGCTTGCTGCGTCCGGTCGTCATGCTATTCTTGCTGAGTGCAATACAACTCTGATTGTCCTCGTGAATTGTGATGGGAGACCCGGAGTCTTGGTGAAACTCGTGGAGTAGTTGCTTCAAAAACATCGCCTCGTGAGTGGCCGCAGTCAGCGCCATATACTCTGCCTCCGCTGTCGACAACGCCACAGTTTGTTGCCGCTGGCTTTTCCAACTCACCGCTGCACCGTTGAGCATGAACACATACCCCGTGCGAGAGCGCCGCTCGCCAATATCACTCGCGTAGTCAGAATCTGACCATCCTACCACCCTTGATGAGGGTGCGCCACCGTACATCAACACCGACTCTGCGGTCCCCTTGAGGTAGCGAAGCACCCTCTTGGCTTGCTCCCAATGTGACTGAGAGGGGTCGGACATGTACCTACTAAAGTGGCTAACAGCCATGGTGATGTCGGGCCGTGTGCTTACGGAAGCATACAACAAGCTACCGATCAAGCTTTGGTACGGCACTAGACCGGGTGGCAACCTTGATGTCGACGTCTCCACACAATTGCTCAAAGCATCGACCGCCATAGGTGAGCCCACTGGCTTGCAGCCCATCATGTTGAAGCGCTCCAACATATCTAAGACGTATTGCTGTTGTCCAATCCTGATGGTGCGGCTGCCACGATCACGCTCGACTGTCATGCCAAGCAACCAAGACACTGGACCGAGGTCTTGCACGTTGAACCTTGAACCCAACGATGAAGCTACCCGCTGGTCCGACGATGATGCTGTCGTCCACGTACAACGCAAAGACATAAAGCTCACCCTCCTTGATAAAGACGTAAATGCCGGGATCCACCTTGGATTGGGTAAAGCCATACTCCTCTAGCCATGCTGTGATGGTCTTATTCCAGTTCCTTGGAGCTTGCTTGAGGCCATACAATGATTTCTTCAACAAGCACACTCGCTCCTCTCCATTGATGTCGAAGTGACGGAATCCTTCCGGCTGCCTCATGTAGATTTCCTCCTCGATATCGGCCTCCAAAAATGCCGTCACCACATCAAGCTGCTCCACCTCCCAATCATTATAAGCAGCAAGCGCGAGCAACGTTCGAATAGAAATCACCCTCACTGTGGGAGCGAAGGTCTCGTGGTAGTCCACACCCTTCTCCTGAGTAAACCCGCGAGCCACAAGTCTTGCTTTGTACCTTGCAATCTGTCCATTGGCATCGCGCTTCAGCTTGAACACCCACTTGGAATCTACGAGTTTGCGACCGGCAGGACAAGGGACCAATGTCCAGGTTTTCCGAGATACAAGTGAGTCGTACTCGCTCTTGATAGCTGCCTCCCACTCCCCCGATTGGGGACTCCTCAGCGCTTGCTTGTATGACACCGGCTCTTGAACGGTCGGGCTGCTTGCTGACTTAATAGCTGCGGCACTTCCCGCAGTCCATCCATCTCCCGAAGCGCCCGCTGAACGGAGATTATACCTTGGACTGGGTACGCATTGCTGTGGTGCAGCAGTGGATCGAAGATTATACCTTGGCCGTGGAGTCTCCCCCGAATGCATGTCCCGTTCCTCTTCCGTCGACCCGGAATGCTGCCGCGACTCCCGTAGCGGCGACTCCCCCGAAGGTGTATCCGGTTCTTCGCTACACATGGTGCGCGGGATGCTGTCCTCTTCATCATCATTGCGTTGCTCCGCATTGCTCTCCGCCATGGAGAGGACTGCAGCCTCATCGAACACCACGTTGCGGCTGCTCACCACCCGACGAGTAGCAGGATTGTACACCAACCACGCAGGTGATTCGGAAGCATAGCCCACAAAGACACCCTTCCACGCGCGATCGTCAAGTTTGCGGCGTTGAGACTTGTCAACGTGGACATAGGCCGGACAGCCGAAGACCCGCATGGAGCTCAAATCAGCTCGTCTACCGGTCGCCAAGGTGAAAGGTACACCGCCGGCTCCGCTACTATGCACACGATTGCGGACATGCACCGCAGCGGCCATCGCTAAAGCCCAATACGATTTTGGCAGCGCGGCTTGCCGGATCATTGACTGCGCCATCGGGACCAATGTCCCCCACTGCCGTTCAATACGGCCATGTTGCCAATGCGCGTAAGGGGCAGTGATCTCCACAGCGATGTTGAACTCATCCAAGAGGTTTCGGAAGGCAGCACCTAAGAACACCGTGTCATTGTCCACCCGAAGACGACGAACCGTGTGCCCAAGAGAACGGATGGTAGTCAACATGCGACGGAACGTGGCGGGAGCCTCATCCTTGGAGCGGACCGCATCATGCAGCATGAAACGGCTCCGGAAATCAGCCGCACACAAGCTGTACCGCCGTCCTCCCAAGGATGGAACACTCATAGGACCGCAGAAGTCTAAGCCGAGGACCTCAAAGACACCAACGTTCCGGTCAGCCGGCTCACGAGAGATACGGCGGACGTGCGACTTACACAGCGCACACGTCTCACAGAAGCCCAACTTCTCCGACGCAGAAAACGCCACACCCTCCACCGGAGTGGCCAAGAGCCCGTCCAATTGCGACTCGCCAAGGTGACCGAGTCGGGAATGCCACAACCGTTTTTCCGATGGCGCAGTGGCGACCGAAGCGGTAGGATTCAACGAAGCAACCCGCGCCGGCAACCACACCAATAAATGCGCGCGCTCCAACGGAACCACCACGCCACCACCATGACCGGCATGAAGACGAAGGTGGTCCACGGGATCAGCTAACACCACAGAATGACCTTGTCGCCGAGCTTGGGTGAGGCTGAAAAGTCGATGGTAAGACCACGACGCACGACGGGATAGCTCAGGAACGTGGAGCACATTCTTTAGCGTGGCAGGAATCTCCTCTCCATCTTCAGCCTTCACAATGATTCGGACCGAGCCCACTCCAACAGCGCGGGCGCTGATACCCTTCACCCAAAGCCGGTCGGTGAGCGCTCGATACTCACAGAAGTCACGGCGCACACTAGTCATGTGATGGCTGGCGCCGCTGTCGGCCAACCACATCCACGTTTCCCCATCGCGCTCGAACATGTGTCGAGCCTCGGAGAATGGCCTCGCAGGGGTGGCTGTCACGTCCATGACCGCCGGAAAAGCAACCGGGGAGTCCATTTGCGCAGAGTTACCTCCGGTGTTGTTGACGGGGCACTCGGACCTGCGATGGCCCTTCTTACCACAGCCATAGCAAACACCACGAAAAATTCTCGCTCCGCCTCTGCCATATGAGGTACGACGGGTAGTCGCAGCTCCTTGAAGAAATTTCAGTTGGTCTTGGAGCTCGGAGACTTGCCGCTTCAAAAGTTCAGTCGTTGAGTCATCATGAGACGCTGCAAAAGCCGTAGGCGTTGGGGGCTCCGTTGAATGTGATTGCGCACGACTCTCGATGCGCATGCCCTTTTGACGAAGATCACGCTTGACGGTATCCATGCTGAGGTCGTGTACGTCCCACGTGTCGGTGATGGAGTGGTATTCGCTGCGCAGGCCCTTCACCAAGTACATGATGATACGCCGGTCGTGGACGACGTCCCCAACTCGGGCAAGCTGTCGTTGCAGTCGAACTAACCGGTTCAGATATTGAATGCCGCTCTCGCCGTCCGCTTGCGGCGTCTCCAAGTCCTGCAATAGTTCCGTACACCGGTAAATACCATCGTCCTCATAATGATTGACTAACGCAGTCCATGCAGTGTGGCCGCAGGTCTTGTCATCCTCGCTAACATTCTCGATAATAGAAAGGTCGTCCTCCGGCAGCGCAAGAATCAATGTGGAGTACATGTCGACTTGTTGTTGAGAGGAAGCGGCACCATCCGACGACAAAGCCGGAGCCCACTTTTGCATCAAGCCAAATGCACGAAAACGTTTCTTCCACACGTCAAAATCTCGTCTCTCCCCACTGAACTTGGGTAGTTTCACGGAGTCCATATCAGGTACGTCGGATGCGCTCGCAAGAGCACCAGAAAATCAGGAAAACTGCCAACAAGAAAAGCACCAAGTACCGGTGAAGAGGCGGGCAACACGGCTCAGAAAAGGAGACGACAAAGGGCTGACCGAAGACGCAATTGTACTCCCGGAGTCTATACAGCCAAGGCAATCAGAAACGAGTCTCAGAAGGTCGGTCAAGTGACGTCGTACAAGAGTGCTAGTACACTTGTGGTAAGATGCCTTTCCAAAAATTCAGCCGGACCACTATCGGCTTTCACGAGAAAAGAAACTGGCGGGTGACAAGCTCCGGAAGCGAATAAAATTCCAGAAAGCGCCAAGCTATAACAAAGAAGAGCAAGCCGATCTTCACGTCACACGAGTCGGCGTTCGGGGGTTGAAGCCGGCTCCAAGCGACACAAACAAGTCGCTACCAGCCGGGTATCGAAGTAAAGCTACAAACACAAGCTAGAGCCAGCCACTTTGTGAGCCAGCCGCACCTCACGTATCGTGCGACACCACAAAGGTCTACCACTCTTCGAGAAGCAAGCTCTAGGTTCCAGTCAAGACAAATGACTCCAACAACTAGCAGCTAGAGGGCCCATAACCTATCAAAGTTGAGGGGGCAATAAGGAATAATTACACTCGGTGAGTGACACTGCATGTCATCTCACCCTCAGCAAGTGCCTAGCACTTGCCTATCACAGGACACGCACTCACCTTGTGGTGAGCACACGCCAACATATATTCTGAGCCTTTAGATGATATCTAACGCTCAGCAACTTGCCAACATCAGCAACCTAATCCTCTATATTGTTGATTGGCTTATCATCTCATAGTGCTGAGTCACAGCCGTACTATCACGATGCTACTTGACCAACATTGCTGTGTAGCAACTTGATTATCACACAAAACCATGTCTCGCAACAGCATCGATTGCCTTCCAAACATGGTACTCTCGGATCGTACCTTAAGGATGCTATTCGTGGTGGCTATGCTACGGTGGGGGCATGCTTTCTCTCTGTCCGTGGGTAATGGGTAGCTTTGCGCTTTGTTCACTGCAAGGCGCGCGCTTTCGCGCGCGCGGTGGGTGCGGAGCGAGGAGTTCCCCTCTAGGGTCGCTTGGGATAGTTGCTTACAAGACGATAGGAAGTGAAAGGCAAGAATGATATGCATGGGAGGTGTGGGATCCATGGATGATGACATGGTTGATGCGAGTGACGGGAACGTGGGCGGCGATGCAAGAGATGAGATTGGGTCCGGATGTGGCATTTGTGTGACGAGTACAGTCCTGCAACAGTACATTGCAGGACATTGTACAGGTACTCGTTACGGATTCCAATTCGTGCTTTTCCACAGGACGGACGTATACTCGTGGGTACGTCGCTACTGCAATATTGTAATGGTGCTGATGCTACAGTACGACCTGTACCTCCCGGTACGTACAGATATGCATAATTAATTTAAGGAGCCATATGACGCGCCAAAACGAGCTCTTCGATGCAGAAGGAGCCGCGTCGTGAAACCCAATGCTAGGCAGGCCGTGTCTCGAGGCAGATGACGACGGTTAGACAGCCCTAACGCCTGACACGTAAGCGTAGCTTGCAGGCGTAATTAGTCTGGGCTGAAACCTATTAAAGCCCAGTGCAGTAGAGGGAGGTGACATAACCTTTTAACAATTCCTTTGTTCACTTACAACATCTACTGCCTAAGTACAGCAGTGAAACATCTTTCACCATTGCCTCTCGACAACTTCTTTTGCCATCTTGCAACAACAGAACTAGACAGACTAGAACTGATTTGTGCTAGCGTTTAGCTTTCAGAGGCTAACCGCCACACTGGTTTCGGAGCTCTTTGGTCGACGCACGCTTTCGTTGCTCGTTGATTCGCTCGACGTTGTTTGATTGAGTTGAGATGGCTTCTCTAGGAGCTGGACATTACGTGGTGTTAGTAATTCACGTTGGAGGAACTAAACCGTCGGACTTGAAGTTGGTGTTTAAGCGTGAGCCTCGTTCTGGTAAAACTTGGTTCCCGGCTGGCTCTGTCTTACCTAACGAAGAGCATGTCGACGCTGCTGTTCGCGAGTTACACGAGGAGACCGGTCTTGTTTTGACACCGGATGATTTGACGCTGTTGAGTGGTGAACCTGTTGTTGTTACAAAACACATCCTACCGTCACTAAAGACAGTAAAAAGATCCACAGTACTACTAACGTACTACTGACGTTAAAAATATAGGGGATGGGTCGGTAGCTCGGATGAGCAACGCCGACCGTCTTCGCTCCGGGCTTGGCCTCCCTATGAGCGATAGACTGGTGACCACAGGGCCCGTCGGACGACGGGCACCGATCACCTCTCCCCACCCGAGCCTAGCTCACCCAGGTCAGTGGATCCGTAGGCACATCAGACGGTACACACTCCAAGGCGCAGCTTTCACAAATTTGAATTCGGTTCACATGCCGGAATCTGCGCCACCTACTTCTCAAACACTCCGAGTACTCCGTCCAATACTACGACACTCGTACGTATCAAAAAGATTACAAAAATCACTCCCCCACGGAGCCGGCGCACTCTCACGCGCCCCTCCGAGCGTCCGGACGTTCCCATCAGACGTCCGTGAAAAACAAACCCAGGTCCCATCAGACCTGGTCGTGTGCCGCCAACACACGCTGACCACCTCTAACCCACTCTCTCTCCACTCCAAATCCACCACTTACACACACATCGACACCCACCTTACGACCATTATGTCATCACCTCCCGCCCTCCCGGAATCATACAAGCAGGTACTCCTCCGGGACCGGAGCCGCCACGCGGGACGCCCGCTCGCTCCACTCAACTCCGCCCTCCAACCGCCCCCTGCCGCCCAAGACTTTGGCCAGGCCTCGGAACCCCCCACTGCATACCGAACTTTCAAGCCCAACTTGACCCATCTGTCCACAAACTCTAACCCCCCTCCCACGTACAGACATATGCAATTGCGGGATCGGCCCGCGAATGCGCCTACCGCGGACCCCTACACCCACAGGAGCTCCCACGCGGAACATCCGCTCGCTCTACTCAACACTGTGCCCCCACCACCCCAAGCCGCCCAGGACATGAGCAAGGCTTTGGCACCCTCTCCTATCAGAAGACTTCGAACGCCTCTGGTCCTCGCCGACCCCGGGTCAACCACTGACCTAGGACGGGCCGCTGACTCTTCGACCCACACAGACGAACAGTACCGATACGATCGTCCCGCTATGTCCCACAGTAAGGAACAGCCTCGCCACCCCCGTCCCCTCCTGCTAGCCTACACTGATAACATCGTCCATAGCGCACCAAACTCGATACCTTTTTCTCGCCTTAGTGCTTCCGAGCCACAATGCTGTAAAATTAGTCCAGTAATGCAACATGGTGAAACTCAAAAGTCGCTTTCTTTAATCCGGAAAGAATATATTATTTACAGGCCTGATTCTCGCCCCTGCACTCACCACCGCCCCGATCTGTTCTCATCCACACCCCCCTCCCCCTGTGCTACTCTCCTACCCCACCAATACACTAACATACACACAGCTTCGCATGCCGCCTGGCCTGTAGCGCTGGCCCGTGCCCTGTACGCTCCCTCTCGCACGAACTCCCCGCCGACCGGCCGACACGACCCGTCCGCCGACGACTCCCTTTCTCCTCACCCGCTACCAGCAGCAGACACCACCGCCCCGCTTACCTCTCACCCCCTACTTCATCCTCCTGCTGCCGGCTGCCCTCCTGCTGCTCCCTCGCTCAATCGAACGCTCGCTCCAGTCGCTATGCCCCTCCGATGTCTCATTCTCTGTTCTCTTTTACTTTACACTACAGCCCGCCTAACACGACTCACCCATCAGACACTCGCGCATACCTGCGATTACCTCACTGTAGACCCTAGTGCAGTCGTTCTCCCTCCCACTTTTTCCACCCTCCATGCTCTGCCCATCTCGCCTGTCGTTCCAATAACGACAGCTCTCCCCCTGCTGCGACTAGCCCGCCCGACTTGCTCTTCCCGTAAGCTTCACCGATCACCCGCCCCCCCGCGAATCTACCTGCCCCGGAAATATCGCCCCCCCTTTTCAGACACAGTATGGCAGTCATATACCCGTACCGTTCTCAGCGATACACGTACTCCCCCGCCCCTACAGTCCCCACTTCCTTTAGACCTGCTCCAAGGCTTCTCTCGGAAGCCCCGAAGCACTTTTAATACGATATCGACAGCCCCCTCTGTCAGTGCAGCTCCCCACTCTCACCCTCCCCCTAATACCTATCACCCTTTGCTTACAACTTTTATACCCCCCCTCTCCTACCCTCTCACAATGTCTCCGCCATCCATACACTTACCGCCCCCTCTTAAGCTCCGACCGACCACCCGGCCCATGGAGCCTCTACTCCCCGACATGCGCAAAGCACTGACGATCGGACCCTCCGGAGCCTCACACGCTCGCCCTCCACAAGCCTCGGCCGGCAAGGCCGCTTATCATCATTAGTCACCCACAAGACGGGCCTCACGGCCCAAAGGTCCGACCCCACAAACCCTCCCCCCCCTCCCTCCCTGACATCCGACATCATATCGTTACTACTCCGTATTCGCTTCGGTCCTCACTCCCGGCCCACTTCACCTCTACCACGTGTGGCGTCAAATTACACCTCTTTGACTTAAATCTCGAATATGGCCTACCCACCCCCATTGGAAACCTAGACTCCTCCGCGGTGCTCTCTTTCCTATGGGGACACTACCAAGACCTCTCAAACTTATACTGCATTGCTACCTCCCTATCTAAACTCCACTCCACGGCCTCGGCCTCGTACACCGTAATCACCAATACCGAAGTTGATAACTACCACCAACATAAGCTCTACCCTAGCCAATGGACTAACCTCTCTAATCGAGGCTCACCCCCCCACCCCGGCACACCCAACCACTCCTTAATTATCCTCACATGGCAACACTCTCACTTCGGTCTCCTCCACCTCACCCACTCCTCAGCAACCTGGGTGGACTCCCTCCACTACCCCCCCCCTCCAAACCTCCTCACTCGCTCCCTCGCCCTTCTCGCCTCTTGGAACTCTTCCCCTCCCCCACCTGTCGGTGACCTACGCATACTAAACCCCCCTCGCCAAAACGACACATCCCACGCGTGGTCGTGCGGAACCCACGCCCTCCTTCATACCTACTACATCACTACAGCACCCCCCGACCACTCCTATAACCCTCCTCCCTTCGACCCTCGCACTACTGTCTACTCCCTACATACACTCATATGGCACCACATCTTCCGCTCCACTCCCCTCCCGGTCGGACGCTCCCAACTCCTTAACACCCTCCATCCCGATCAAACTTCCCCCCCTCTTACGCCACCCCACCTCCTCCAACCCCCCCCACCATCCCCCCCCCCTCCTCACACCATGCCCCCCTCCCCCTCCTTCCACCCCCCTCTTCCCCGCAACCGTCCCCACGTCACTCTCCCAAACACCTCTCTCCCCTCCCCCATCCTCCCAAACCGCCACGTAACATGCCCCCCCGAAAACCCTCCCAACCCCCCCGTCCCTCAACCCTCACCCATCCTCCCACACCATCTACCACAACCACTACACCTCATCAACCTCAACACCAGAGGCCTACACACTTCCATCATGGACGTAGAATACCTAGCCACCACCCACCACCCTGACGTCCTCATCCTCACGGAAACCAACCACGCCACCCACAAATCCCGATGGCGTATTGCCCTCCCCCAATACCTCCTCAAAAGCTCTCGACCATGCTACTCATCTGTGCCCCTACCCAACGCAGGCGTTCTCTTCGCGGTCCGCAGAGAGTCGTTCCACTCTGCCACTGTCCTTACCCCACCCTCCCACCTCATCCCACATATCGCGGGATTAAAACTCGTCCCTCACTCAGGCGACCCTTACCTCCTCCTCGGAGCCTACATGCCGCAGCTCCACAGCAACCAACTAACCCACCTATTCGCGGAGGTCGCGGCATGGGGCCTCCGCCTGACGGACGACCACCCAACTCACCGTGTCCTTTGGGGCGGCGACTTCCAAACGACCACCACACAAGGTACAGGCAACCCCGCCCTCACCTCCCTACTCGAATACCACCTCCGACCACTCCACCCCCCCCTCCCCACCTTCCCCCGTAGCGGAGGCTGCCTCGACCACTGGCTCACCCCTCCTCCCT